>RJWM01002802.1:0-122825 GCA_004363535.1 Dasyprocta punctata
TGTGCTCTGTTATTAAAGTCAATGGGAAACTACAACAAATCAATCCTGGCAGAATAACAAATAGTCCAGAACCTTTGGAATGAAGATATGGGTCACTCCACCAGGGAAAGAACTAAGACCTGCTGAGGTACTTGCTGAAGGCCAAGGGAATGCAGAATGGGTAGTAGAAGAAGGTAATTCTAAATACCAGCTATGACCCCATCATCAGCTATAGAAAGAGGATTGTAATAGTAATAGTAATAGTTCTCTTCTAATATGCTTCCAATGTAATATAATGTTGATAGACAATATTAGTTCTTAAGTATTATAAAATGTTATAACATTCAAGTTTTGAAGTGTTAAGAGTATGCATCTCCCAAAGAAAACTTGCCTTCCACTCTGGTAAGGGAATTAGTGCACTTCTATTTGTATGCAGGAACATGTTAGCTGTAATTATGAACTTGTCTTGTATCTGGAGACTGGTTTAAAGAAATGTGTCTGCTTGTCAAATTGACAAGGGGTGGATTGTGATGATTGGTTGATGGGTTGTGTCAACTTGAGTAAATAATCAGCATAGTTCTGGGTGTGTAAGACCCACCCTAGGGAGGATTGTTGCCAGAATGACATAAAAGGAAAAGAAAGAAGAAAAGCTGCTTCTGTTTCTTTGAAGGAGCTCCAGTCTTCCCCGCAAACTGGGAGGTTGTCTCCTGGTTTCCATCACAGACTCTTCATCCTTCCATTGCAGAACCTGCAGCCTCCTGTTACGGACTTTTGTGGGACACTACAGCGAGCTCCAGGGCTTTCACTGGATCCTTCAGGTCTCCAACCTGTACACAGACCCTTAATACTCTTCTGCAGCTGACTCTGTGGGTGGTCATTCTAAGCCAATCTTGTAAATTCTTTTTTTTTATATCTTGCATTAAATCTGTTTCTCCAGTGAGCACTGACTGACACACATACCACTGGAAGTGAACACAAAGGAGTCAGTGCAGAAGCCCGTAGACTGTCCTCACCCAGCCATGCCTTGTCGACGCAGCCCCTGATCAGATGGGTTCCCAAGAACAACACTGCAGCCCAGGCATTCTGTGGAGACCCTGCCTTGGGAAATGATCTTATTTCTCCCAGCATTCATGTACCAACACTCAGGCATGCGCCAGGTTCTCTTGTCTCTCATAAATATCAGAAAGGGAGGTAGAGAGCCAGTGAACCAGCTCCAGCAAATTTCTTTCTGACACTATCCTCTGTAGAGATTCCTTCGCTCCTTAAAAAGGGGAGAAAGGAAATAAAACCAGCATCAGGGAAATAGAGTCTGATCCCCACAATGGGCAGGGTAGTGAAAGAACACTTCTCATTCAGAGGGGAAGCCCTCTCAACACAAAGCCATCACTGCCTTGTTGACAGGTCCAAGAGAAACAGCCTTAATTCCCACACCACGGAACCCACCTGAGTCTCCACATTTCCTTTCCGTCTGTCACCTGGGGATCCACACATCTCCTTTCCTGGTAGGGTCTTATACTTGGCGAGGTGGCTTCCAGCCATGGTATGAAGCAGGAAAGAGACACGTGGCATGGTCCTGAAGTGAGATCCTGAGCTGGTCCAATCCTTGTTATATTGAATGACAGCTATCACCACCTGCCATATGCATAGTAAGAAACAAGCAGTGTGCAGCAGATCTCCTTCTGGACACAGCCTTCTCCACACAGCCAGAAGTACAGCTGATTCAACCAGGCAGGAAGTGCTGTTCTGAGATGCTATGTGCGTGTTGCAAGATAACGGCTGAGAAAACGACTGAAGTCAGTAATGGTACCTGAAACTTGTGAAAGGCTGTGACATTAGAAATAATTCCAAAGGTATTTAAAACTTCATAAAAGAATTTCTAGCAGCCTATTGGATTAGCAGATATTGCTGTTTCTAGTGGCATATTGGTGGCGAGATTAGTAAGAGGTAACAGTCTTAATTTGAGAGAGATCCAAAACCAGCCTGGGTCCTACATTAGAATCTCAAAAGCCACCTCTGTGGGGTCTCAGCGTCCCCAGCCCCACTTCAAAACCTTCTCTCTTTCAAGTCCTACACAGCTCAATGGCTTCCCAAACCCAAGAACATCCCGAGGAAGACGAGGAAATGCAGTGTGAGTGCCCCGGCCGTCAGCCACCTCCGGTCTATAAAGGGCAGCACACACCTTCATCCGTCCATCATCCACATGATGTTCACAGCCCATCATGGTAGACCTTGGGAAAAGCACAATCCACCAGCAGTATCAGCAACAATCCTAAGCATAGTGGACTTACTGAGCGGTTACTATCATAAAGCAGTTTACATATAACTCAGTTCATCCTTGCAACCACACTAAAAGGTAGATAGTATTATTATCTCCACTTACCAACGAAGAAGCCAAAGTTCAGAGATTGATTAACTTGCCCAAAGTCACTAAGCAGGCAGGAAGTGTCCAGAAACTGTGTTCTTAGCTATGAGGGGTCAAAAATGCAACTGAATCCGTTTCTCATCTCATAATAAAACACAGCCAAGTACAAAGGATGAGAATACTACTAAACTGAGAACTTTAAATCCACACAAACTTTTAAAGGAAATTGTTTTCCACTACTGCTGTGGAGAAGACCGTTGGTGTCACAGGACCTGAGCTTCGCTGGGCACCGTCACTCTCCAGTGAGTGCCAGGGAAGGCACCGAAGAGGACTGCTAGGAAGAGCCTGTGACCAGGTCTTGAATACGTTTCATATCCAGCCTGTATGGCATTTTCAAGTGTTTTTTAATTACTGCCAAAATGTAAACATTAAAAAATGTTAAGTACTCAGGATTCAGTTGATTCTAAAAGAAGCAGTTTGTCCGTGCTGGTCACACCACGCCTCCTGCCGCGCGGACCAGTGCTCTCGTCTCCTGGTCCTTTTGGTATGGCTTGTGCTTCGGTTTGCCACGCTCAGCTCCACTCCCTGTTGTATTCCATTGGTGATTGTTCCCATGTGGGTTTCCTACTGGGGCTCCATGCTGGCCCTGATTCAGAGGGAAGCAGAAGTTATAGAGAAAAGATTCTGAACCAAGAGGCAAAATAACCTGTAACTGGATTTCTGGTTCCAGCCGGGGGATGATACCACCACAACATTCACCACGTACACAAACTATTTTTAATAGGAGGTCAGGCTGGATACCACTGAACGTTGCCTAAATTTTGTAAGTCAGGAGACAGAAGCCACAGATGTGAGGGCACAGCAGTGAGAAGTGACTTTCTCACTGTTTCAAAGAGACCTGTGACAGGCGCTCCCACGCCGCCTAACCGAGGGGAAACCAGGGAGGACTAGGTAGTGGGACCCCCACTCCCCTGAGGCACAGCTTCTCAGTGGGGAAGTCGCTGTTCACCTCAGGTAAGAGACCAAAAGCAAGGTGCCACTCTGCAGTGCTCGAGCTTCTCGAGTTCATCTTGGTATTCCCAGAATGGTTTTTTGCTCCTTATTTACTCATGCATATGTGCAGAAATTTGTAAGTCCTTCAGTGCATGTAGATGGAGCTCAAGGCACTATGCCAGGCACTATGATAAAAATCTGCAGGGTGAAATATTGGGTGAGTGGGGAATTGGGGAATTTCAAGTATACTTTCCCAGGTGGCTGCCATTGCAGGGGAGGTCACTTGTACCTCAAGGTCATGCACAGTCAGCCGTGAGGGACACATGCTTTCCCTGGAGGGTACGCCAGTTCTTCAGGGAAATTATCCTTCACAGCATGCTTGGGTGGGGGGCTTTGTAATGAGATAGTGAGAGACAGAATTTCATATTAAGGTCAGGTATAAGACAAAAGCTGGAAGCCCAAGGACATTCCAGAGGCAAAAATAGACAGAGGAACAGTGAAATCAGGTGGGAGGCTCAGTACCTCTTTGAGCTGCAGGCAGCTCAAGCTTAAACATAGTCTCCCCAGGAAAGCACACACCAGTGCTCACTAATACTGAGCTGATTCCAATCCCGCCATCCAGAGCCAGCCTGGGCAAGGCCTTCACCCAGGCAGGTGTGGGAGACAGGCTTCCCCATGCCCCCTCCTTCTGCACATGGCAAGTATGCACATCGCTCTGCCCCATGCCCTCTGAATTCACGGTGGCTCTGGGATACCCATCCTCCATTGGAGTCCTGGGCCAGGTATTGCTCCTGCTAGATCATTGCCCGGTGGAAAGACAAGCACTGGTTCCTGGAGCTCTTGGTGGACATCACATGTGGCTCCTAACTCTTCGCGAGTGTTTTGTTAGCAAATGTTCCAACCCACTGCTTCCATGCATGCCAATTCCTGAGCACCTTCTAAGGAGCAACAAGACACCAGCAGATACCCCTGCCCAGAGCTCAGACTCCCAGGATGCAGGATACCACAGACTCATGATACTCTCTCCCTGCTTCTTGCCCACTACACACCACTTAGCTACCCCACACCAAGCCTACTGACCGTGTTTGGTCCACAAGAAGCATTCCATTTCCTTATGTAAAGCACAATCCAAATTCAGTAAGGAAAACTTTGGTTGTCATTTCCTTGAGGGCAAGGAAACTTAGTCTTTAAAATAGAATTTTTTAACTTGAACTTCCTGGAAATGAGAGGGAATATTTGCTCAGCATCCTTCAGGAAGATGCTTCAGTGCCTTGGGAACTTCCAGGGGGCAGCAGCAACAAACAACCTTCCATCACAAAACAGCTTAAGTGTGCACCTTTATCTGTACTGTACTATGCATGTGGCTTCATCCTCCATCCTAAACTAATTGAACAAAAAGAAAATGGTAGTTTTTTCCTTTTTAAAAGTGCTTTATTTTACCAGAGCCCAGTGAAAACTTCAGTGTGTACCAATAAAAACTCCCTCATAAACTACCCTGAGTTCATGAGCCAGGGTACCACTACGCAAATGCTATGGTCTGAATATCTGTCTCTCCAAAATTCATACTGCAAATTAATTCAGAGAGGGAGCCTTTGTGAACTGACAGACCACAGACAGAGAGCTTCATTAGTGAGACAGCACCTTTCTAAAAAAAAAAAAAAAAAACCAACTCTATAGGGAGGAGAAGGTGGGTTGAAGGGAGGGGAGGGAATTGGGGGAAAAGAGGAATCAAAATACATCATATACAGGTACAAATTCCCTATGATGAGTATGATCATTATGTATATTTAAATTGTACTAATAAACTTAATAAAGAGGAAGAAAAAGAAAGCGGGGGGGAGACACTCCAGAGAGTTTCTTTGTGTTTCCTCCTATGGGAGGCACCATCCGTGAACCAGAAAACAGCCTGTGCCAGCTCCTCTCAGGTGTCACTTTGACTGGACGAGGAGAACTCCTGGGAGACGACTGGATCATGGGGACACCAAACTTGTCACTGACGCTCACAGCTCAGTGTGCTGCTCCGGTGTGTCCAGTGAGAAGAGGTGGTTACTGGGGCCAGCCTCCTGAGGGTTTTCATCTCTCGCCTGTGCTATTCCCCTGTGCTCTGCACTTCTCATCGCCATGAAGTGAGTAACTGTTCCACCACGGAGGCCTGAGACCGTTAGCCAGCGTAAGCCTCTCCTCCCTTTCGCTGCGGCTGTCAGGTGTTTTCATCCCAGGGACGAGTAAGCTGACCAATCGTAAGCACTCAGCGGACATCAAATCCATAAGCTCCCTCATCTTGGCCCTCCCGGCCTCCAGAACCGTGAGAAATGAGTTGGTATGGTTTTCAGACTGCACAGTTGACGGGATTTTGGTAAAGCTACTGAATGACCTCAGCCAAGGGGTAAAGCAGAATCTCAGATTCAGAAAGGCCAGAATCCCAGTTCGGATCCCCAGTGACATACTTGATAACTGGATGACCTTTGACAAATTACTTAACTACTGGAAGGTTCCTACTTCTAATCTACAGAGAAGAAAAGATTAAGCCCCCTCCTCAGCATAGACAACACACCAGAGCCCATATAGGAAGAAGGAGCCAGCAGGGGCCAGGTGCAGAGCAGGCACAGAGATAGTGCCAAAGCCTGACAGCAACGGAAACAAACAGAGGGCCCTCCCTCCCACTCCCCTCCCTCAGCACTCAGAGACAGACGGACATTTCCACTGTTACCCCAAACCGATTTCTAATTAGGAAAAATAAGACCAAAAAGCTTTCAAAAAATTCAGTTGTCAAACAACGTTGGTTGATTCAGTATCTGCATTCGCTACTTTTCATCAGCTGACTGCTAAGCATGGCGTGGTGTCTGTTACCACGGAGATGTAAGAGGAGACGCAGACGGATAAACGAGAAATCTCAGCCATGGCAAGCGCTCAGGAAAGTGGACCACACTACGGATCTGCACCCCTAAGAACCCCTGGGGAAGGAGAAGTTTCCCCTGAGGTGGGCCAAGCTACACTGAGACCTGAGTTTAAAGAACTAGTGAGGCAAAGAAGGTGAGAAGCAGCAGATCCAAAGGATTGGAGGTGACTCCCAGTGAGCCCCTTGGAACAGAGAAGACCACGGAAAATAAGCGGGGAATGGAGCGTGGCTGGTAGTCGAGCCTGGCGGAGCAGTCAGACTCAGGAGAGAAGAGCTGATCCCATCTGCAGTGGAAGGATCGCTCCTCAGCTGTGCACCACTGCAGCCATACCTGGGCTGATGGACTGAGCAAAGGGCGCGGCCTCAGTCTGGACTGTCAGCGCCACTGCTCTGGGGCCTGAGGCCAGGAAGAATGCCCTGTTGGGAGTAGGAGCAGAACAAAGCTCACCTGGGAAAAGCTGGGAAGCAAGGAGAGGAAAAGGAGGGGTGAGTGCCAGTCCCCAGAGACCCGGCTTCCTCCGGCTGGGCCCTAACTCCTGCGATTTCCGCCACTTCCCAGTGGCACTGTGGGCGGGGAGCCTCGTCTGCCACGCGCGGCCCCGGAGGCATCTGCCCAAACACCGGCCACAGCTTCGGGGATATTTCAGCAGGCAGCTCTTCTTCGGAGAACTGAAGTACAGAGCATAGAAAACCCCCCATTCTCTAATCTTTAAAAGTCTCTGTAATAAGCAAGTATTGTTTATGTAATCTTAAAAACATATACATTATTCACTTTAAAAACGAAGTATAATAAGCTATCTATCAAAAGGTCTTTTTTAAAAAAAGAAAATCAGTGATATAAATATTCTTGGCTTCTTTAACCTAAAAAGAAAAAAAAAAGGTGTTAAAAAAAATCAGTGCCAGAAATGGGGGTGTGAAGTCCAGCGAGGATGACTGGAGTCACAGTCAGAGCGAGCTCCGTCTGTGGGTCACACACCTCCCTCCCCGGGACCCCGTCTCTCTGTGAGGGCCTTCTGCATAGCTTGGTGCCTTGGTTCAATTTCAGCTTCTGGAGTTCCAAGCTCAGTCACCACAGGAGAGTCTCGGAGGCTCCTGTGAAAGGGAGGGCCAAGATCACTTGCTGGCACTCCTGCCATCCCTGGGCTCAGCTCTTTCTGGATGACATCATTCTGAAGACAGGCTCTCTCTGTCTGAGGCCAAAAGGCCTCTTGGCTTGTTCTTGACATCTACGATCTTGAAGACAATACAGCTCTTGGCTGGAAACTCTAGCAAGTACTCAGAGAGGCTCTGACTGGCCTGATGTGAGGAAGCGCACTTTCCTGAAGCAACAACTGTGACCAGAATCTGAGCTGGCTCAGCCTGAATCTTAAGTCCACTAGTGGAGTCGCAGAGAACAGTCATCCTCATATTGGGGCAGGGGGTTAGCTCTCAAAGGGGAAAGAACAGTTGACCAGCAAATAGAAGGCAAACCCTTGATACTTTGAGTTCATCCCTGATTGACAGAGGTAAGACCACTTGTGTGAGAGAGCGCCCTCAGAGGTAGATATGGCACTGCTCGAGCAGCCCATCATTGCTTATGATCCTGCTGAAGTGAGCCCAGCACCACGAGGGTGTGATGATTTGACCTGAAGTGAAATGCAATTAACCAAGTTAATAGATTTCTCTGCTCCACTGACAGGCAGATGGGTCCCAAACCACTTCTAAAAATGCGGATCCCAAGGCTGTGATCGGCATTTATTCTTTGTCTCTACTGCAGGTAACAGTAGAGGGAAAGAAGAGGTGGATATATTTTATTAGGCTTATTATATCTGCCTTTAGGATAAATTCAAAGCATTCAAAATTTCCAAATATGATATGAATTTTTTAACACTGAATTTTAGAGATCTTTATAAAGACCATATGGAAAATGCTGTGAGTACACATAATTATAATAGAATTGATGGTCAATTTTTGGAGTAATATTGTAGTAGACTCTCAGAGCACAGGAAAACACTTAGCATCTATCTGCCGTTGCCTCTGGGCCAGGGGTATGGGGAATGAGGTCAAATGCATATTTCAGAGCTATAGCTATTTCTTACTCCTGGGGTTTCCAAAACAGCTCTCAGGTTTCTTCAAAGGTTTACTTCACCAAACACAGTTAAAGCATAATGAGAAAAGGCTGAAAGAAAAGCCCTAACTCAGGGACATCAGGTGGCTTGGGAGATGCCCACTAATGACAAGGCTGAGATCAACATCTGTTAGCACCTTTCCTCATGGCCCTGGAAAGCCCACTTAACTCAGCATTGACAAAAAGGGATTCTCCAGCTCTACCAACTGTTAGATCCTTTCTGATGGAGTCAAAACAAAACAAAAGAAGCACTTCTCTTCTCTTCCCTTGCTCGGCCCTGAGGGGAAAGATGACTTAATCCACACTGGCTGCAGTTCTGTGTGTCAAACCTTAAGCGAGGGCCCCAGATCAGGCAAGGACAGAAGAAGAATATCTGTCAATGTCCAAGATGTTACATTTCCTGGACACTTCTAGAAGCAATACCAACTTTGAAATAGAGCTGGTCACTTTTTCCCTTCAGATGTAAACATTACTCTTCAAATGTTTAATACTAAGAAGAAAATCTCATGCCACACTGGGCACAGAACACATCCATAGCATGTTTGCTGTGGAAGTCCAGTGTTTGAAAGCACAAGTTTGTCTGGCATGACAGTAAGATACAATGGGTTGAAAAATACATGAGTTAACTCAGGTATTGAAGGATTATCAAGTTTGGTGCTCAGTATTTTGTGTTCCCAAACTCAGTCAGTTTGGCAGAATCCTTATTCTTACTTGGCTTACTCCTATACAGAGGAATGTCAGAAATCTAATAATATCTAAATATTTCTCTTTTGCCCGTAATAAAGAAGTATCTGTGAGTACCTCTGTAGGAAAAACAGACAATACTGTGGGACACTTCGGAGTTTCCACATTTAGCTCTTTTGTCTCCTGTCGCCGGAGCACAAACTGGGATTTGGAGAACACACCTGAGCACGAAGATGAGCAGCGATTCACAGGCGGGAGAGTTAGCGGGGCAAACGCACAGGAAATGTTCACAGGCCGTGCAACGGTTGAAAGCAGGAAATCAGAAAAGAAAAGGAGGCAAACATGGCCAGGCACTTTATTAGGGAAGGGTCACTGTGTGGGTGACCTTTGACCTTTGAGAGTTAAGCAAGAATTCACAGGTGGAAGGCGGTGCTGAGTGGAGAGGACAGAACAAAGAATAGGAGCACACTGCAAATCAGAGGAGACAGGCGGATCTAACCGATCGGGCGTGGCTGCCCGACGCTGGTGATCACAAAGCCTCCGGTGCGGCGTGGCAGGCAGTGGCGAAGTCCCGCCCTGTAATCCACCTGCACGTTCACTCGGTCCGTCCTCGAGTTCACTGTGGCCTCAGTGGAGAGTGTTTTACATGCCGGCATCTCCCCAGTTCTACTACCTGCAGCTTCGAGCTTCTCTGGCTGAGGATTTTCTTGGACCCCAAGGGTAAAGGATCCTGAAAGCACCGAAAGTTAATGACTGGAAGAAAGATTCCCTCAGTGAGAAGTGGGAGTCGGGGGAAAATGCGCACGCTTTGCCATTCCACAGTGAGGCGGAGCCAGGGGCTTTCACGCAGGCGGGGGCCCGGCCGTCCGCAGCAGCCACTCGCCCGCTAACACGCTCCGTACGGACTTCTCTCTCTTCCCTGACGCTGCCCTACTCCCTCACTGAAGTCTCCTGGGATCCCTTTTCAAACGTCACACATTAATTATCTCTTGCTGTGCAATTATCCCCAAACTGAATATCTTAAAACAGTAAACATCAATCTCTGTGACTTCTAAGGTTAGGGAACAGGAGAGTGAGTGGCTCTGGCTCAGGGCTCTCTGGTTGTCGTCAACTAAACACATCACTGAAGCTGGAAACCCACTTCCAAGAGGGCTCGTTCCAGCGACTGGCAAGCTGGTACCAGCTGCTTCCCGCAGGCCACACGGTGGGGACTTCTCCGCAAGGTTGCAGGATGGTTCTCAGGACACGGCAACTGGCTTCCCCAGAAGTAATCCAAGGCAGCAAAGCACAGTGGTTTTTATGACTTAACCCTGAAAGTCATACACTGTCAGGTCCGCAGTTCTCTATTGGTCAAAAGGCCAGAATATGGGTTGGAATAGCATGAGGACAGGGGTAACAGGGAGAATAAAATCATCGGAGGACATCTTGGAGGCCACCAGAATTTCTCCAAGGCTTTCACAGGAAAGGCAGTCCTATTCCCTTATTGAGGCCTACCTTGAATAGAGCATAGAACATTCTCACATTCTCTGGGGATCTATCTGAAATCTAAGCAAGATTCTGACCAAGCTCTGAAAATGCATTTCCATTTTGGATGTAATTCTCCCCATATGAAGCCAATACCATTTTCCTGCTAATGTATTCTTTTAGGGGTTCTTCTGACTGAGCAGGAACGGGGCAGTATCTTTCCACCTTACTTGAAAACATCATCCAATCTTTCAGTTGTTTATGCTACTACTGCCAGCAGCATATGTGCAAAATTCTAAAGATACTGCTTCGTTCTAATTTGAAATTTATATGAATTCTTTAGCAAAAACAGTCACCAGGAGATAGGAAAAAAAATATCTAGATTACTTACGAGGATTCCCATATGCCTATTCACATAGGAATTTCACCTTATAAATCAGATCTAAACCAAGAAATTCTGCCCCTGGATTCCTTAAGATGTATAAAAGATATAATTCAGTTTTCAGGTGACAATTTAAAGTCTTTCTCTTTGTCCTCTTGTGACAAACCTAAGACAAACATGTCCAAAGGAGAATAACTATCAAACGGACAAAAGAGGTTCATCAGGGGGAAGATTTAACACTTAATCTGTGTTTCAACCCCTCCCTGAAATCATTTGTTAGTCTATAAAATGAACATATCCTTCTTTCAGTCCCACAAAACATTTAAAGTACAATTGAATTTTATAATTACACATCCTCAGGTGTACCACAAGATCATGTAAGCATGCAAGACTTTAGTAAACAGAGAAAAATACAAATATTTACACAAGTGAACATCTTGAAACTCTACCTGTTGAAATTTCTTATATACCTCCTTTTTTCTAATGATATTTCTGGTTATTTCTAGCAGCAATTAAAAGTGTCTTAGTAGGATGTTAACTTCCCATAATATACACTTGGGAAATCAGGGAGATAGGAAATGTAATGTTAATATTAATGTCAAAATAAAATGTGAACATTAAATTTAAAAAAAAAAGATGTTTGCCTGAAAATGAACAGCCCAGGCCAACAACAACAACCAACCCAAGAGTTCAGGTGCAAAGCTGAAAGTCCCAACTCTTGTTGATTACCATCTTTTATTATGGCACAAGCTGCGAGTGTTTGAGTTTTTCTTTTGCAAGGAGATTCCAATCTCCTTTTAACTATTCCACGACTCAAGTTAAACACTGCTTAATTTTAGACCTTACTTACGATGCCAGGGAGACAGATTTTAATTAATTTAATCACAGTGAAATCTCACAATCTAAAATAATTAGCAGCACTTGGCGGACAAAACATTATCTGTTGATGGCAATCAGTAGAGAGAGCCAGGCTGGACAATTAAGGATCTTTTATTAGAGTTGAAACTCTTTTTGTTGTTGTTGATTAGGGGCAGAATGCTTAGTCTATATTTTTCTGCCTTACAGTCCCCAATTCTTGTCTCTACCAAGTGTAAAATGACTGAAACATTTCAGCTGTATTTATGGGTGAATCCCATCTCCATATGATGTCTGTGAAGAAATTTGTTTTGTTTATGTAGTTTATAATGGGGATATGCAATGATTACATTTTGGTTAATACATGTCTGCCGTGTTGCAAAATGATTTGCCCTTTTAAAAATGTAAATTGTTTCTGAACTCTGCTGAATCATTCATCCATAGAAGTTCCGAGAACAACTAGGAAGGGCCTTCATCTTGTTTCCATTAAAAAGCAGTTTTATTGAAATACAATATACTTACCATAAGATCTGTCCTTTTAAAGCATATAATTCAGCATCTTAACATATTCACAAAGTTGTACAACCATACCACTAATTCCAGAACACTTTTATCACCCGAAAGAGACTATCCGTACCCATTCGCAGTCATTCTTCACTGTCTTTTCCACTAACCCACCTTCTAGCTCTGTATTTGCCTACACTAGATAATTCATATAAACAAAATGCTCCAATATGTAGCCCTCTGTGAAGGACTGAGTTCACTTAGCATATTCCATTTACATTCCAAGGTTCATAATTTTGCAGCGCACAGCAATATTTACTCCTTTGTAACTGAATATCAATTCACTGTACACATGTACATTTCATCTCCATTCATTAACTGACAAGTGTGAGAGTTGTGGTTGCCTTTCCATTATTATGAGCAGTGTCATGAACATTCATGTAAAACTTCTTCATGTGAACATATATTTTCAATTCTCCAGAGTAGATACATAATATCATAATTTCTTAGCCATATCATATCTCTGTCTTGAATTTTGTGAGGAATGGCCAACCTGTCTTCAAAGTGGCTGAACCATTTTTGCAATCCTACCAGCAATGTGTAAAGGTTCTAACTTCTTTACCTCCTCACCAATACTCGTTACCGTGTAATCTGTTTTATTATTACACCCTAGTGGATCAAATGATATGTGAAATGCAGAAAAATCTATTTAAATAATTTGCCCCCTTTTTTTTTTTTTTTTTTTTTGCGGCACCGGGGATTGAACTCACAACCTCGCACCTGCCAGGGCAGGCGCTTAAGGCACTGAGCCAAACTCCCGGCCCTGGTTTTTCGAGGCAGGGTCGCACTATGTAGCTCAGGCCGGCCTTGTGCTCGCGTTGTAGCCCAAGCCGGCCTTGAACCCACAACGCTCCCCCTACCTCAGCCTCCCGAGTGCTGGGATTAAAGGCGTGCGCCACCACGCCCGGCTAATTTGCCCCTTTTTAATGTTTGCCTTTTTATAGTTATTTAAGTTCTTTAATAATATGGATACTAGACAGTGATCAGATATATTATTTGAAAATATATTTTCTGACTACCTAGGTTGTCTTTTCACTTTATTGATGGTATCCTTTGAAGCACAACAGTTTTTAATTTTGATGATGGCTGATTTATCCATATATTCTCTCTATTGCTTATGCTTTTGGCATCAGTTTTAAAAAATCATGCTTAATCTGATCTCACAAAATATTAATTTTAGTTCTTACATTTAGGGCTATGATCCACTGTGAGTTCATTTCTTATATAATGTGAGGTAAGGGGCACAACTTTATTCTGATACATGTGAATATCTGTCATTCCAGCAACAGCTGTTGAAAAGACCAGCTGCTTCTTATTGAATTGTCTTGGCATTCTTGTCAAAAACTGGTTAATCAGAGGGAGAAGAGGAAAAGAGAAAGCAAAAAGCATTAAAGTTTGATATGTATATTACCAAAAGTATTCCTCCATGTCAAAGGTATTCATTATGTATTACAAACACATACTAATAAAAACAAATGAAATTGCAAAAATTATTTTAAACCTATTAATCTTTTTTTTTAATTTTAAATGAAGGAAAAGTAGGAGATCAAAGCAAAACAATTTCACAACCAGCCAATAGGAGAGTAACAATAATCAGCACACTGCATATTGTTATAGTCACAGTAATTGTTTAGGATAAAAGATATAGACATGAAACATTGTCCAGAAAATTATTAGCACAAAACTTTTGCCTCACTGAATCAAGAGAAACCAGTTATATGACTATCATTTTTGTTATGATTGCTGTATTATTTTCAAATAAACATTTTGCATTAAAAATGAAATCTGAAGATGACCCTGTAAAGACTACTTTTCACTCAAAATTCTTTTTCTTTAACTGTCTTAACTAATTTTTTATATACATAGATTTTCTTTCAGTTTGTCACACAAGTGCAACAATGCTATGGTTACATATGTGTGACTTATTTAGTTCACTGAGAAGTATATTTTCAATACTCATCCATTTAAGAGTGAAAATGTCTACTTTATCATTCTTTATAGCTGAGTAGTATTCCATCATATAGTAATACCACATCTTTTTAGTCCATTCCTCAATTGAGGGGCATTTAGGTTGTTTCCAAGATCTAGCTATTATGAACTGGTCAGCTATAAACATAGGGAAACATATAGCACTGTGGTAGGATGTTTTTAATTCTTTCGGGAAGATACCCAGAAGGGGAATAGCTGGATCAAATGGGACCTCTAATCCTAGCTTTTTTGGGGGTGGGGTGGGACACCAGGTATTCAACTCACAACCTCGTGCCTCCCAGGCAGGTACTCAAACCACTGAACCAAACTACCAGCCCTAGGTTTTTTGAGGCAGAGTTGCACTATGTAGCTCAAGCCGGCATTGCGCTCATGTTGTAGCCCAAGCCAGCCTCGAACTCACAGTGCTCCTCCTATCTCAGCCTCCCAAATACCAAGATTAAACGTGTGCACCACCACACCCCGCCAGTCCAAGCTTTTTGAGGAATCTCCACACTGACTTCTACAATGGTTGCACCAGCCTGCATTCCTACCAACAGTGGAGAAATCATAAATGTCAGGTTTTATTTCTAGGCATTCAATTCTATTCCATTGATCTATCTGTCTACCTTTATGCCAGTACTATACTGTATGGATTACTGTAAGTTTGCGGTAAGATCTGAAATCGGAAAGTGTGATTTCTTCAACTTTCATCTTTTTTTTTTTTTTCAAGATTGTTCTAGCCATTCAGGGTCCCTTGCTTTTCCATATGAATTTTCAGATCAACTCTTCCATTTATGCAAAGATAGGCAGCTTGTATTTGAAAGATATTTCAATAAATGCATAGATCAGTTTGGGTAGTAATGACAATGTTAATTCTTCAATCTATATACACTGAGTATCTTTCCACCTCATGAGTGAGGTATGTCTTGCCTTCAACCAATGTTTCTAGTTTTCAGAGACTACTCCCACAATTCATTTGTTAAATTTATCTCTAAGCATTGCATTCTTTTTGATGCTATTTTAGATAGCAGTAGTTTATAGAAGTACAATTGAATTTCATGTGTTGTGTTCATATTCTGCAACTTAGTTAACCTCATTTATTCATTAACATCATTTTATGAATTCATTAGAATTTTTTTCATAGAATTTCTGGGGCTTTCTAGAGTCCAGGGATATGTCAGACTTCTTCAAAGTGTCCTGTAGGACTGCTTCCTGCTTTTTTCATTTTAAGTGTTTTGTTGTTGTTGTTGTTTTATCAACAACTTATTGTCCTATAGACTAAAGTCTGAATCAATTCAAATAAAAACAATCTCCTAGAAAGAGTTTTTTTCAGTCAAACAGTGAACCTTCCCTGGATGTTGGGCTTTGCAGGAACTCCAAACCTATTTTCCTCCTCAGGAGCGGCTGGAAGACTACTGGTTTCCACAGGTGTGGTAGTTGGTTTCCAAGGTTCCAGAGCTGGGGAAGAGGGTGAAATTACAGCAAATTTTACAATGGTATAAATCTCACTGTTCTTCCTAAGTTTCAGCCATTTTGTTGGCTAAACATTCTTTAGTTTGTTGTGCCTTTAATTTCCAGAGTTTGCAGTTGACAGTTATTTTTGTTCCTTGTTCTTTTTTTTTTTTTAAACATTTGTTCTATGGAGGAAGAAATTTTTAGAGATCTTTAGCTCACTATTCCCGAAGTTGGACCACAACCTTCTTTTTGAGACCCCTACTCCAGAATTCTGAGCAGAATGGTCAAAGGCAAGAATTGAACCAATGGAAAATGTACAGGATAGGAAATTGGCAAGTAGAATAATTGTCATTTATTTAAAAAAAAAAGCACCAATCTAACATATTTGAGATCTTTTTTTAAGTTACAGCGTATTTCTCGCACTGTTTTTCCCTTTGCTTACTATTTAGGACCAAATACTATTGGAAATACTGTTCTCACTGAATTCAGCGTGCAGTTTCCTTACTGTGTTTCTTCAGGGCACTGCTCACTGGTGAGAGTGGTGGGGGAGGCCGCCTGGTTTGGCTACTTTTTCCATGCCCAGAGGATTCTCAACAACTGTGCTACCACAGGCCGGCATGTTTCAGCAGATCCCAAAGATGAGGCAGTGCCGAGGAGAACCACTCTTCCAGGCTTGTCCTTGAAAACTTAACCCTTTAGTGTGATGGCAACACCCATATGTTGCCACCAAACTTACCGCACAGGAAAAAGTCCCACAGACAGTATCTATCTTCCCACCTCTATAATTGCAGTCTAGAGTTTATAGGAGCCATTGGTGAGTATAACAATTAATATTCAGCTTCATGGTCATCTGTAATATAAAAATTTATGGAAATGCTGTATGAAATAGCAACACTTTGACATAATCATTATATTCAGAACTAACTATCCAAGAGCTGATGGCCCCAGGGAATCTATCTGTATCATGTTCCAGTTGATTGGCGATGTTGGCAGAAGAAACAGAAGTCACTGTCCCTCAGATATCACCAAGGATCTGCCCTTGCTCCTCCTGTGTTTACAACCTAAGCGCTCGGACCAACAGCTGCTTCGGTGCAGAGAGAGCAAACGGAGCCTCTTACCTGAAGCGTGGGTCAGATTTGAGGCAGAATCCTGGTGCACTGTTGTCCCTTCTCCTTGATTCAACTCGTTGATGAGTGACATTTTAATAAGCACATAAAGCAGGATAAACTTACTATTTATATTAAAGTCGGCCCCAAGCTGTAAAAAAGTTTTGACTTAGAATCACACAGAAATGCCTCAAGGCTGGGAGAAATGAGAACACCTTGAGCACTGCACAGCAGTGAAATCCATAACCAAGGGATAGGAAAACTTCCCCCCCATCCTATGAGATGGAATTCTAAGAACCGAAGGCAGGAAATTTCCCCCATATACTACTAAAATTCTGATCACAAATTTCAGATTGAATATTCTCATAGTTCTCTGCTCTCATTTTATCTGAACTAATACTTTAGATGCTTGAGTTTTGATCTTCCAGCAAACCTGTTTCAAGATCAGCCCTTTCATCTTTCAAATGGCTTTGGGGCATTTTCTCAGTGCCAAGAATGCAGACATCCATTCCACAAATGAGGCCAAATGATGACATTACTTGGCCTCCCTTTCACAAACATCCTTCCTACCCACGACAAAGCGGTGAATGCTTCAATGGCATCTGAGGCTACAGATTGTCTCTGTAAATCTTCCCACACAAGGAAATCAATAGATGCTTTCGGAAAGTCAAAGAGTTCCTCTATAAATTAATAAGCTGAACACTTCGGGGAACAGAAGTGTTGGAGGAATTCATGTCTACGGCCAGTACCTTGTTATAGCCAGTCCCTCAGCATGTTTGCCTACCTAAAGAATGAACCCCTAGAAAAGACAATTCTCCTCTAAAACACAGGGGCCGTCCTTAGCCTATGTGACCTTCAACAAAACTCGCAAGCCTTGTTGGCTTAAATCTTTTTATACACCAATGGTAACAATAATAGTATCTATCCTAGCAGTTTGTAAAGAAAAACACCACCCCAGTGCCTGGCTTATAGGTCAGTGCCCAAAAACCAGTGGTAGCTCTGAAAACAGCGATGACTAGATGGACAATGCGGTGACGGATGACAGTAAGGAAGATGGCCCTGAGGGTTAGCAGACGCCAACATTCATCCCAGGAGCTCCCCATTATTCCGTCTTCTCTCCATGACTTGCCTGTTTACTCTCCAGCATTCAATGAGACCACAACCCTCCCAGACAGAAACGGAATATCACAGCTTAATAAGTTTAGATGCCTGCAATTTAAAGAGGGCTACAAGAACCCAAGGAATAAAGACAACTGGGTGAGCAGAGGCATTCAGGTGGCATTGCATTTATCTAGAGTGGCTTTTGGTGATTAGTTGGAGAAGGAGGAAAGAACAAGATCAAGTAAAGTGTGGAAGGAACAGCTCCACGCAGAGCCTGCTGTGAAGTCCCTGAAGTTCTGTGAAGCCGACTCAGGGACATGGCTACGTGGAGCACCTCTGTGGCCAGAGTGGAGCCACGGAGACCAGAGACCCTCACAGTCCCAGAGAATGAGACTGCTAGCGCAACAGCACAGAGGGCCGCCTGCCTTCCTCCCTCCCCGCCCACTCCGCTCAACTTCGTGAATGGATTCGACTTGTACAAGGGCTAAACTACTCATCAGAGGACAATAAAACTCACTTGGAAACCAAGGCAAACCATAGGATTCCAATCCCCATGAGTAGTGCGTGGATACACATCATAAAGAAAAACAAGTTAAATTCCAGGGTTTATCTGGTAGGGGAGTGGTTTTATTTCTGTGAACATCAAAGATGTAGGTTTTCATGATTCAAATTCTTTTTCTGATTAGTGAGAATAAGGAGCACCAATCTGGTAGAGAAGCAATCATGTCTAAATTTAAGTCCAATAACCTGGATTCAGATTTCATATCTGGCTTTAATGAGCAGTGCTGTCATGTGAAAGTCAGTTAACTTTCCCATATTCTGCTCTTTTTTTGTAGAATAAAAGAGCTTCATAACCTATTGTCTTGCCCATGTGTACTTCAAAACCTTTACACATGTTAATCATATTTTTAAAAATGCAGAAGTATGTTAAGGTAATGGTACAATCTTTCCTACTCATTATTTAAGTCTCATGGCTCGGGGTTAACTACAATTAACAGACTGCATGCATTTATGTAGATGAGATGGGGGCACATATTTTACCAGAAATGATGATTCCATTATATCAAATATTGTACAATTGCTCTGTTATTCCTAATAATACATCTTGAGCTTCTTTTCAAGTGATTCAGGTAAATCAACCTCATCTTTTTAAAATACTACATAATGCTACATTATGCTATGGTTTATTCAGTTACTCATCTATTTGGAAATCCAGGTTGTTCCCATTTTTGTTTATTCGGTTCAGGGCGGCAGTGGACATTCTTGGATGAGTGTGTGCATGCACTTGGGCTCGTATGCCTCTGGACAGTGGACATCGTGATGCTTCCAAGAAACTGACTTTTCTTTCCTGTATCACATTGTCATCACGCACAGAGAGCTTTAGCAAGTTGTTCTAATCTCTCCCTCTCTCTCTCCCTCTCTCTCTCCCTCTCCCTCTCTCCCTGTCTGTTGCTCTTTTTCTCTCAAAAAAGTGAACAGGCAAATATAACAATATGTTACTGCAGATCTGACAAAAACCCTAACCAAAGCCTGCAAGACAGTTTTCTGAAGATGTTATTTAATATCATCAACAATCGAATACAATTTAACTTGTCAAACCCCTTAGAATTTTAGAGAAGTATTGAGAAATTGATGAATATGAATAAAAACAAAAGAATGACATCATAGAGAAACGAGAGGGATGTTAATTACCTAAAGAAAAACATGCAGCCTTCCGTAAGAAAAAAATACCTCTCTGACTGACACAACTGGGTAAAAAGAAGAATTGAACTTCAAAGTCAAAATAACAACAAAATTAACTATTCACCATCACTTAGGGGTGAAAAGTGACAGCTTGTTGCAAAAGTTAATCTCCTAATTCAAGTTTAAGGCACTGCCTCAACAGAGCACCTCTGTTTATAGTATACTTCATGAGTTAATGACATTTGCTATTGGAGAATTTACTACAATTTCCTCAATTTAAGAACAAAGGTACCTAAAAAATGAGATGTAATTTTAGTTGTTCATGACTCTTTCAAGTCAAACACTGCATAGTCTATCAGCCCAACAAAATATGGTAATTAAAACCAGAAAATTTACTACAAAGAAAATGGAGAATATGATGAATGACATGGTCACCTGTCTTTGAAGGCAGAGTATCAAGTTGAAAAAGGAGAAGTTGGTCTTAGCAGCATGACCCCATTTCAATTTCTTCCAGCGTCACATGGATCCAGTAATGCCTAATTACCTTACCCACACTTTGTTCTTATTCTGAGTATCCATCTTTATTTCAAAATGAGACAGATTCTTAGGCATGAAAAGTTCTTTTCAAATTAGCAAACTATTTCTCTCTCAACATTTTCTGAAAGGAAGGACTAAAAAAAGTGTGTGAAAATTACTAAACTAGAATTTTTGAAACAACACAATAATTACGTTTTGTTTTCTAGGCAAACCCCTTGAGAAAAGGCAAAGTTATCCAAGAACATTTCTGATGGGGCCAAGTAGTCACCCCAGTCATTCTGTTCTTTTCCTATAGCTTCATTAGAAAGAAAGTTCTAGAAAATGGTATGTTCAAGGAGCTAGAACAAATACCTTTACAAAACTTATAGGCTTATGGCTCTGAAAGTATAAATATTAATGCTCTCTGTAGGAAATTTCTATAATTTCTAAATGTCTACAATAAGAGCATATAACAAAAACTGAAACTGAATCTTTATGATTTCATAGTATTCTATATTTACTTTCTCAGTGTTACACTTATAAACCAATATTATCCTGTAAGTTTTAATGTTCAGGACTATTCTGTCAGTATGAAATCTCCAATGAAAGGGAGAAAAGGTAAGTCTTACAGAAACGCTTCCACAAGGAAATCCATCATTAAAGGAGTTTGTATTCCATACCATGTCCATCTGCTGTAGCACAGATGGTGTTCGTCCTCCTAACACATGTCAGGCGCTTGGTCCTCATGGTGGCAAGGCTGGGGTGGGGACTTTAAGAGGCGGAGCCTGACGGGAAGGCCTTGGGTCAGTCGGGTGTGTGGCCTTGGAAGGGAATGCGCACCTCAGTGTCTCTGTGGCTTCCTGTTTTGTCATGTGATCTCTCATTCCTGCTGTGCTCCCACCTCACCATGACACAGCTGAGAGGCCCCCACCACAGCTGAGCCTGTTCCACAACCAAGCTCTTGGATACTAAGGTTGGGAGGTAAATAAGTCTCCTTTCTTTGTAGACTTAGCCTGCCTCAGGTGTTTTGTTACAGGGACCCAAATGGATTAATACACCTTGTTAGAGAAAACTTTGGGCGTTTTTTGTTGTTACCTGCCTGACTTCTCTTCATTCATCTTTTGTGCACTGATCTTTCTTTGATAACACACATTCCATAAAGTCAGTAGGGTAGTGTTTGTCATCTCCCATCATTTCCCTGGTGACATGTGGCCCACACTTGACCAATCACAGCGTTGCATCCCTGTAGCCACAGTGACCACTTCAGGGATAAACAAAGCAGCTTAAGCCCAGCTGGTTCACAGCCATGAATTTTGGTGCCAGGTCTTTGTTTTGAGAGAGAGAAGCTCAGTTTCCATAGGCATAGCTTTTAATTAATGCATAGCTTCCCAAGCAAGCCGTTCTTAATTGTGCTTTTGGCCTCTTTCTCAATTTCCTAGGAGTTTTCAGGAAACAAAATCAACCTCAAAGTTGGATATTTCTCTTTTACCATTTCTCCTGGCCTTAATCATTTCTATCCCCTCCTAGTTGTTAGACTTTTGCTTTACAGTTGGCCAAATCTTTTCATGTCCTGTTCTTTCATCACCACAGTATCCAAGAGCCACTCATGCAATAGAAAAAAAATTGTTTTTGTTTCAGAAGGATCAGAATCTAGGCATTGTGTAGAATTCAATTGGAATGTGTTTCATAAACATTCTTTACAAAAACAACAAAACAAAGAATAAAACAACTGCAATAAAATGTTAGCCAATCTATCACCTCTTTTCTTGTAACTCAAGGCTTAACTAGGCATCCTGCAAAATAAAGCAATGTATTGGCAGCATGAGTTTCGCGTGCCACTCACAGCACTTTCTCTTGCATGGGGCTGAAACCTTAATTTCAACTGATTAAATCAGAGCAAGGAAGGGAGACAATCTATTAGTCCTTGGATCAGAAATGATCAATTTAGAGGATGGC
The DNA here is from genome assembly GCA_004363535.1 of Dasyprocta punctata. Classification (NCBI taxonomy): domain Eukaryota; kingdom Metazoa; phylum Chordata; class Mammalia; order Rodentia; family Dasyproctidae; genus Dasyprocta; species Dasyprocta punctata. The sequence continues at coordinate 22,075 of RJWM01002802.1, forward strand.
TTAGGTCGTGACTAGATTTAATATCCAAATGATGTCATTAGCGTCCACCTTGGCTCTCCAACCCCACTCTGTTGGCTTTTTGATGGAAACCGGAAAACCAAGACTCAAGTATCCCTTATATATGAGAAAGAAAGCATATGCTAAATTTTCATTTTGTCTCATTGGCTTAGGTTGAACTTGTTCATTCATTAATCAGTTCACTCATTCATTCATCTCTGTTTCTCTCTCACATAGTTGCTTTCTGATTATTGTCCCATGTCATAGCATCCTGAGATAGTGACTCGAGATAACAAGAACATGACTTTCCAACTCATCCCTCCAAAGACCGCTCATTGAATCACCATTCCCATTTTAAAAAGCCACGGAGAGAGTCTGTGAGAGAAGCTGTCCCGTGTCTACCTCTGGTCAAACCAAAGAACCATGGGATGCCTCTGTGAGACTGTGAGGTAGAGTCTCTAAGAGAGCAGGGCAGAGAGGAGGCTACAGGCCTCTCAAGCCTGACATGGCCCCTTCCCCAAACATACACCTCTAGGCCCTCCTGTTCTACCACCCTATTCTCCCCACAGTGTAAGAAGGGAGACAGGTTGGGTAGCTCTCTTCATTCAGGCTAGGAAGAAATCGCGGCTCCTGCCTCTGACACACGCTCCCCGGGAAGTAGGAGCAGGCAAGCTAGAATGCTCAGAACATGAGGCTGGTAGCCATCGACCACTTCCAGCTTGATTTCTAACTAGTACCAGATACCCAGGTAAAGGCAGGCCAGATCTTGGCGCCATCACTGTGCAGCCCTGGGTAAGCCACTTCACTTTTTTTACCACTTCATTTTTCTTTGCCACCATTTCATGGACTGTGAACTGTCACCCACATGAGTTGTGTGGCCCCCTCCTCCACTGTATTCTGTGTGTCAGGATTTCCAAGATGATTCTACCAGTGGCAGTCTCTTCCTACCCAGCATCCACCAGAGCATGGTGGACGGACTAGCCTTCCCCCCGCCCTAAGTCCTGCCTCCACACTGGCCCAAGAAGGCACTACGCCTGGGCCCTCACACTGCCACCCGCAAAGGAGGGAACTGGACTGATTGTCTCCATGTTTCCTTCCAGCTTTATTCTAAGAATACCTCTTAAGGGCTACAATTATTTTAAGACTGGACTTGAGGTAACTTAAACGTTACCGTTATGGAAAACTTAAGATATCTTTGTTAAGTACGGAAAGTACCAGGATATTGTCAAATATGGAATTCGCTTGCAGAACTGTGGCTGGAGAAAAAAATTCAGAGAGCAACATTGTAGTGAAGCTTCTGATAAATTCTCTGAGGTAATATCCTGAGAGGATGTAGCTCCTCATCATGGTGCCCCGGGCCAACGCGGCCAAAGGAAGAACAGTAAAACGATTTCCCCTGTAATGAGCTGCAGGTCTTTCTTGGGTTGGCGTGTTCCCCCTTCTTTATTTCCATGTATTGATTAACTAGTTATAGTTTTCTTGGGCTAGTAGCAAGCCACATTTGAGATTTGTAAAATGGATTATAAAGCAATCTTTGTTTTGTGGAAAGCTAAGAGATCAGCCTTCTGCACCTTACAGCATTCCGAGTCCTAACAGAGGCTTAACCTGAGCAGAGCGTTGTGTCTGGGTGAGGCAGAGCTGTCCCCAGACCGCCGCAGCCATATCCAAGCCACACCAGGAAACAGGCTTTCATTCAGGAATCCTTTTCAAATCACTGCCCAGGCCTCCGCACAGAAGCAAACACCATTCTGTCCTCGTTTTCTCCCTGACCCATACTTGCACACAAATGCATTTCCCAACAGCATCAGATATTGTTCTGTGACGATATCATCCTCGAAGCATCCTGCCACCCACGTGACCAGCAAGACCCAGCCTCACAGCAGGACTCGTTTAAGTATGTGCTGTTTTGTGAGCCTAATCACACTACCCGTATGAAAGCAACAAGCTAGTCAAAGAGGTGAAATTCGAAGATGGGTGTGTATGGGCGTAACATCCCACACTTCAGAGAAATAAGGGTGAGAGAGAACTTTCTGAGCATTTATTACTGGTCAAGCTTTAAATACATAGTCAGAGAGACAAACAAGAATCCTGGGGCATAGGCTTTTCTATTTCCATCTTACAGGGTTATGAGACACTTGCCAAAGACCACATAGCTCCAAAGTAAGTCTGCTTTGCTGAGCTGAAATCCAGATCTGAATCTGGTTGGCTTTGAAGCATGAACTTTTCCCTTACCCTGAAGATGCTCAGCTATCATTTGCTATAACCAGGAGAACGCGTGCTTCATTTCCTAATTTAAATTCACACTGGTGCATGACAAACAGAACTTCCTTCTACAATGTTTCATAATAGCCCAGAAAGTCATTTTGTTTGTTTGTTTGTTTGTTTTTTGGCTTTTTTTAAAAAAAGAAACTCCTAGAATTGTAATAGGGTTTTGCTTACTTGGAAAAGCAGACTACACTCTGCATTCAAAACAAAACAGCTCCCCCTACAGCTCTTGCTCTATCCAAGGGCTCCGCGAAGGACAGTCCTAGGTCAGATGCTAGAAGGGCAGCTGTGGCTGCCCCTTGTGGATGAGAATAAACATTGTCTGTCTGCTTAGAGAGGGTCGGTGCCTGCCACTCTGGACAAGAAAATGTCCCTTTAACATTTTCCTCACCTTCATTAAGAGTTGGCAATAATTAATAGTGAAGAATCTCTAACAGCAAAGTGACTCGTGCTGCTTTTGAGGGGCTCCAGGCGCAAGGGAAGATGTGCTTTCTGGAGTTCAAACTCCCCTCTGACTGCAGTGTGTAACTGGCGAAAGCAGATGCTGTCAACCATCCAAGCACCGAGATTCCTCAGTGACATCACAAGTCCCGGCTGGCCGGGCGCCAGCTGCCCCCCATAAGTGGTAGGAGCCCTGCAGGCTGTGCGTCAGCGCCACCTCAGGGACACTGGGGCCGTGCCGCTCCCATGGGTCTGCGGGGAGCGGGGACACTTCTTTGACGCAAGGCCAGCAGGAACATCTGTGAGTGATGGGCACTCAGTGGGCCCGAGACATCCAGAGTGGGAACTGCCTGAGGTCATTTCTCTCATCATCGTCTCTTCCCACAGCAAGCTGTCTCCACTATCTGGGCTTGATTTCTTTTGCAAGAGCGTTTCCCAGGGAATCAGGGGAATGGGCGTGAAGATCTTTCCTGCAGTCCACGCAAATCTAAGTAGACAGATGCAGTGAGATGGGTAATAATCGGGCTTTGGCTGCTGATAGTGTACAGATGATTAAAGGAGAATACACAGTGAATCCTAAGCACACGGAAATGAGCATACCCGCCAAGCAGTGAGCTCTTCACGTGGAATAACCACTGTGCTCACTGCTTCATGTGAAATGCTTCTTTTAACCATCAAAACAGCCTTACAGAATTCATTACTCTACTAATGTTCTCCTCCATGGGAGCGTGATCATCTCAGCATCCAGGGAGAAGCTTGCCCAGGCTGGTTATCGTCGTCATCAGGTCGTTCGCTTCAGTCACCATCCTGCCACTCACTCTCTCGTGTCCATGACAATGGAAGGACTGCCCAAAAAGACCTTCTGCACCAGTCTGTTGTTCACGAAGAGAATGGTGCAATCACAAAAACACAAATCGCCGTCCACTGTAAACTATTCAGATGTTGCTCAGGGCTTTTAGGGTTAGGACCCCAAATCCTCTTGGTAACACATGACCCCAGCTTACCTGCCCAGCCTCTGCTCCCCTGAGGCTGCACCCTGTTATCTTCACCTGGCATATGAGAACTCCCCTCACAACTTCTCCAACAGTAACCTTTGAACCCAGGTTCCAGCACCCCCAACAGTGGTAGCACTAGATGGCCAGCCACTGGATAGACACATCAAACCATAAATCCTTGGCTGAGACCCAAACAGCTTCTGCATAACAGGCTCCAGAGTCACAGAGATTTGAACCTGCACCCCGTTAGCATCGCACACTACCTGAGCGAGTTCAGTCTCAAAGCCCCAGTTTCCTCATCTGAGATGTGGGCACCCTCAGTAAGCCGAGAACACACACTTAGTGCTCCCAGCAGCACCTGAACAGATAGTAAGTGCTCCCAAAAATAAGTCATTAACAGTACCTGCTACATAATTTCCCTTCCCTTGGCCACACATCCTAAGTTTCTCTTCAACTATTCCACAATACTATCAGCTATTTAAAATTAATTAACATTCATCAAGTCCCCACAGTCTAATAACCCCATACCATTTCATTTAGGGAGAGAAGGTCCCGGATTATGGTTAGGGAGTCCCAGTCCTGCTGCTAAATTTCAGGTCTACAAGAATCTATCACACTCCTCCACCAAGTCGTAGGCACAACTGAGTCCCCTGCACACATACGCCAGAGAGTTCACAAATATCCCTGCTGTGCTACCTTCAGAAACAGGTTTCTAGAGTTTCCATCTACACCACATCAATCCTACAAGCATATAGGAGGAAGGAGGTGGCAGTCTAAGCCTAAGACAATTGCACAAAGACTTTCTTTATAACAGAAAGGTGGAGAAAATAAAACAAATAATGAGAAAAAAAGCTGGTGTAGTGCTCATATTAATGTTTCAGATTCACAGTGAAAAATCAATAGCTTGTCTTTTCTCTCAAGAGTGTAAATGTTCCCGACTTCAAAGTACATGACCTAAGTTACTGCCTACACAACAAAACAAAGGAAGACAATAATTTGTACATAATGAACTGAACTTCGGAAATAAATATGTTAGGACTGTATTTGCCAGCTTTCCTGTTGCTGGATACAATACCTGACACCCACAGTTTAGAGGAAGAAAGGTTTAATTTGACTCATGGTTTTTGGAAGACTCAGTCCAGGGCCATCTGACTCCAAGCTGGAAGCGATGCGATGAAGGGCAGGGCATAGAAAAGCTGCTCACCTCACAGCAGCACGGAAGCAGAACAGGGAAACTGCCAGAGAGGAAGGGACCGAGGATCATATATAGAACCCAAGCCCACGCCTCCGTGATCCACCCAGACACACCCGGGGCTGTGCGTTACTAATCTGCTAGGTGCTTCTTAATCCAGTGATGTTGACAAGTCGGGACTAAGGGTCACAAGAAACGTCTTCCAGGAGAAATGATGGGTGCCAGTGCAGGAGCACACACCTCCTGTGCTACCGGCATAGTGTGCACACGCGCCAGGTGAGCCTGAGGCAGCGCCACAGTTCTCTTCTTTGTACCTGCAGCCTCTTCCAAACACCAAGAAGTACTTAAAATAAGCAACTCACGAAAACTATGGGCCTGTATTTTTGTCACCCAAACACAGCAAGCCTACCAGAATGACGAAACAGATTAAAAGGTAGAAGCAAGATAAATCTTCACAGTGCAAATTTAGGTAGTTCAAAATTACATTATCATCCATGGGTCAGAAACTGAACCGAAGTGAGTTAAGCTACCTGAAATGGGGGGTGCACGTGACAGGAACGCCCAGGGAAAAGCCGCCCTGGGCATCCCAGTAATTCAGACAGCGCGACTGCTGTCACCGTCGCTCACCTTCCAAGCTCAGGCTTCCTGTTTGCTCCCCTTTTCTGTAGACCAGCTGCTTCCTTGTAGGCACAGGGAAGGATGGAATGGTAAAAGACATGTGAATGCAGAATATTCTAGGCTTCCCTCATTCCTGCTATTTACAGAGCTTCTCTATTGCATTGTTTTTCCTTTAAAAATTACAGAGAAGGACTCTGGCCTGAGGTAGGCTATGTGCCCGTCACTGTAGCCATGGTAACTGGTCACCATGATCGGCAGGCCTACTGTGTTGCCAATCTCTGAGGCCATGAGACTGCTGGTATGTTGGCATCTCCTCAGAGCTATAAGGAGTAAAAGAGGGAGTCTAGAATAGGGTATTTGTTGTTCCTAAAATGCAGGTAAAAGACAAAAGTAAAAGATTTTCACCATATCACCGCCTCCTGTCTTTCTCTCCAAGGTGCCCAATCTCTAACTCTCTTCCACCTAAACCCATGACCTCTGATTCCCATTAGATTCCCTACAATAACTAAGAAACAGTAAATATTTGGTTCCCTTTAAAGTTCCAACTCATCTCATTTACCTTTTACAGAAATGCATCTAGCAGTTGTAAGCAAATAAAAATCACTCTACCTGAGCTACATGGTGCGACCCTGCCTCAAAAAACCAGGGCCGGGAGTTTGGCTCAGTGCCTTAAGTGCCTGCCCTGGCAAGCGCGAGGTTGTGAGTTCAATCCCCGGTGCCGCAAAAAAAAAAAAAAAAAAAAAAAAAAAAAAAAAAAAAAAAAAAAAAAAAAAATCACTCTAAACGTCTACTGCAGTTGGCAACAAAATAAACAACTTAAGAAATATTCTGTGGCATTCAGAAATAACATTCTATGGCTAACGTTCCCTCTTCCTCAAACCCCAAGACTCATGAAGCCTGTTCTCTAGGACAGTCACCTGCCCTGCTCAAACACCAACAACCAAGGTGGGCTCACTTTTCATTTCTTCCTTAAGATTTGCACTATTTTTTCATAACACTTCCTCATTGACTGGTTTGGAGTAATTAGCTGGCATCTCCAGAACTCACTAATTGAGTGATGCATAATAAAACAAAAAAGCTGGTGATGGAGATACAGAAATGTCCTCAATGGAGAAGGAGAAGCTGTAGAATTGCACAGGCAACAGCAGGTTTTTCTCAGCAGAGAGAGGAGGCGTTTGTGAGGACTCGTAGGCTGCTGCGTACCCCCTGCTCCGTCCTTGTTCACAGAAAGTCCAAATGACCTTTGGCAACAGCTGTTGATTTTGCAAACTCATTCACAAACCAGGGTTACCCAAAGCATAGGTCATGTTTTCATGAGCTGCTACACAATGAAAATGGCTTTGTAACCAAATCCACACGGGAAAGTTTGGGATAGCCCTCTATGTGAGGTGCATGATGTACTTTGAAAGCTCCAACAAGTTTTTTACTAAAGGAATATGGGCATCTTGTTCTAGCTGGCATTTTAAAAAGCAATTTGTCAATAAAGTTATGCAACTAAATACCTATTAATAATCTAAACAAGTGGAAATGTTGGGCATGTAACCAGGCTGTAGTAGGTATTTGGGAGGCAATCTCTGCGATATCTTGTTTCTCCTGCCTCTGTTGGGCCTGGAATTGCTCTCCATATACCACCACTGAGCCACTGCATAAAAGACTAGTTTGGGTTCCAGAAGAAAGCCTCCCTTCCCATCAAAGCAGGGCAGTGCTCTGATGGCTCCCACGGGGCTTGCAAGCAGGAGTAGGTACTGTTTACCGGCAGCTCAGTGACCTCCTCCAGGCTGTTTGCATTACTGGTCCTCTTGACTATTCTGCCTCCAACCTGCTACATTCGGGGGAGAACCGTTAACTTCAGAGAGGGCTTCCATTCATCTGCCCAGCCCACTGATGGCCAACCTATGGTGTGACTGTTACTGTGCTTTTCTCTTAAGACAAAAGATATTAATGTATGAGTGGTTTTTTTCTAAACAGAAACTTCCGTGTTCAGGTTTATTTACAGTATTAGCACTTTGCAATAAATAAATGGGTTTTTAATTACAGTTTGGCCCTCAGTCTCTAAGAGGTTCACCATCTTTGACCTAGCCTGATTACACACTTTGTTCCAGAAATCCAGTTCTAACTCTAAACTTACATATGTCCCACATATAGGTCAACTTCTCCCTCTCCCAACTCTGCTCTCGGAACTGTATTTGGGGATGAACTTTAAACTCATTGCTTACAAGCAAGGAAAAAAAAATACAGAAAAGTCTCTCCTTACAGCAGTTTAAAAAATTCTCTCTCTTTCATTTGTTCAATTTCAGTATCTCCCACACATTATAGGGATGTGTATAAATGGCTGAGATCCTTGCCTCCCTACCTCTGACATTGCAATTTTCTTGAGGACAACAATCTACATCTACCTTTCTCAGGATCTTCCACGATGCCTGCATAAAATGTTTTGCATGCTATAAGCATTCAGTGTTAATTAGCTCACTGAGCAGGAGAATGAAGAGTCTATATAGCATATAAAATGTTAATTTGGGGAACCAAGAAAAGAATCAATGTTTATAAATTCAATGCATGAAAGTAAGATAACACTTAATTTTGTTATTTCAAAATTCCCTAATTCGAAAGCTACTCCACCATTTGGTGACTTTTTTCCTATCTACCGAACCCACAAGTACGTGACAATGTCTAGACAAATTAGTTATCAAAACTGGGATTGCAGTTGTGGAAAGCAGAGCTCCTGGAATCTGGTGGAGTCAGAAATGCTACTGGATATTTTACAATGCCCAGGACACCCCAGATCCAGTAAAGAATGATGTGACCCAAAATGACAACAATGCCACTGCTGAGAAGCCCTGCCAGCAAAAACACACCATTTCACTGTTCAGCAACAAAAGCTTGCTGGAGAAATTAATAGCCTGAGAAGAGTACAAACAGAATTCAAGCATTTTCGAATACTTAAAGTCTCCTGGCTTCCTTTCATCAAAGAGTGGTCTTCATTGTTGTTGTCATTATTCCACTCTGTAATCACCCAGAATGCTTTGCTCATGCTATCGGTTTGACCTATTTTCCTTCTTAGTGATGTTTTTGTCTATATTACAGGGTACAAACCAAATTTAATTCCCTAGTCACAGGACAAATATTTACCACAAACAATAGCATTCCAACAGTTTGAATTCCTAACTGCCAGAGTGGCTGCCATGAAAGAAATTGTAAGCAGAAATGTTCAGCTAGTATTTAAAGAGCCTACTGCTCATAAGACAGCACATTCACAAATCACCGTTTTCTTCACTTGACAACTGCTGTTTTTATCTTGACACATCCACTTAAAAATTATTTCTGACAAGAATCTTAACAGCTTTAAATGAGTCTAATTAGAGGTAATACATTTTTGAGAGAAAAGTGTTTGAAATTATACAGTATGGCACAGTTCACTTTTCAAATCAAGTAACTGAGTGCATTAGTAAACGCCAGAAACACCCTCACTGACATATGGCCTCCTAGCAAAGGAAAACATTTCTAATATTCTTATGGAACTTTCTAACTATGAAGTTATAGGTAGCAGAAAACTTAGAGTATGTTTCTAAAGCGTATGACACTCTGTCCCCAAATAATATTTTACATAGGGTCAGCTACCGTCAGAAGGACCCCAATGACCCGGACTCCTGGTGCCCTTCTTCGAGTGTGTCCAGGATCTAGTGAGACTATGACCCAGATCACGAAAGCCTCCGACTTCCATCAGCCTTCTGTGCTGGCAGTACTCCTGCTCTTCCCTCCCATGCTTGCTACAGAGCTGACAGCTGTCCCATGAAGAAGCTCACACAGCAAGGGACCACAAGTGACCAACAGCTCGTGAAGAGTTCCAAACTTACTTGAACAACCCACAAAGAGTAGGAGCCAGTAACCATGTGAGGAACAAGTCCTTCCCAGTCAACCCAAGACGATCACACCCCAGCAGGAGACCCGGCTAAGTGGCATCAGGATCCCTTACTCAGTGTGAGAAATAATCAGTTCGTAATCAGTTTAAATTGCTACATTTTGGGGCAATCTGTTGTATAGCAATGAATAACTAACATACCATGTGACTCCTACCCCTCAAATTTGTTATCTTGTTAAACTCTTCATAACATATAAGACCCACATCAATTCCTTGATGAATATTTTTATTGTTCTGTCATGCTCTCAAGCTGACTCTGCCATTCCTTGTTCCACACCAGTACCTCTTCCTTGTGTCTATATTTGTGGAAAGCATACTCCCTTAGACACTTTTCATCTTTCTCGAGCCCAAATGAATGGAAAGAGAAATGTAATCCAAGCCATCTGGATTCAGAGCATTGGTGTCACCATTAACTTCCCCATTTCTTTCATGGACAGTCCTACACATGGCCACATTGCCCTTAACCTGTGCCTCCTTCCTCTACAAAGGCTCCCCCATCCCTCCTTTCCTTCTTATTGTTTCCTTATGGCAGAACTATTGTAACTGTCAAGAAAAAAATTGCCTCTCCAATTCACTTTGCACATGCAAAGCCAGATTGCATCTCCTAGAACACCATTTTTCTTGTTTTACATGAAATTTTTTTGCCTAAAAACTAGAGAATGCCTAGTCATATTTAGAGAAAGCATCTTCAACAATAACATTTAATCTGACAGTGCACCTGGCAGGCCAATTTCTCTGCCTTTTGTGATCAGGGGCTTATGAAAACTTGAAATCTAAGGGTGAAGTTCTCCAAAACTTAGAGCAAAATAAAACAGCACAGTCAATTTGATATAAATAATCCATCATGGTTCTGCAGCACATCAAGTCCAGGACGTATTCTGCGAGATGGAGATCACCAGCATGGGAGAAGACTATGAGAGTCTTTCAAGACTGACAGCCAGGCAGAGTAAGGGCAAAGGGAGAATTTGGAAGACAGTACCATCAACAATGGCCTCAGCCTTGGTCAGAACAGCATCTTTATGCAAAGGAGGCTGACACTAAAAGTCATCCAGACATCCATCAGCAAAGTGAATGACAGTATATTCAGGCAAGCAGCACGATGTAGGAATAAAAAAGAACAAACTACCATCAACCTCAACAAAATAAGTGACTCTCACAGACATAAGATTGAACAGAAAGATCAGACACCAAAGAATAATTATTATATAACTCTAGCCATATGAAATTGAAGAACTTACAAAACTAATGTATGGTCAGAAAACTCAGAACAGTTGGTTTTCTCTATTGAGTAGGAAGAGCTAAGAGGGAATATTCTATATCTTTATTTTGGTGGTAGTTAAATAGGTAAGAATTTCTCAAGCTCTATATTGACAACTTGTATACTGTAATATTTATGCACATTATAACTTTTAATAAAGGAGAAAATAAGTGTTGGCCTAAACAAAATACATTCAATTTCTTACATAAATTTCCATAGCTGTTTAGATACATTTATACCTCCAACCATAAGTATAGAATGCATTGCCAATACAAAGAGAAAGCACCAGAATGTCAATACCAGTAATTTCTGGTCACTTTAATGGCAGGTCTCTTGTTCCTTTTTTTCAAATAGTTTTCTAAAATAAGTATCAGTTATTTTTGTGTTAGGGAGAAGAGTGATTATCTTGTTCAAATGCATTATAATTCACTGACTCAGCTGTAAAAGAAAGGCAATACTGAAAGTGGGGATATGAACAATGTAATCACAGTGCACTGAGCAACAGGGTAAGTGTTTTTTCAGTACCATTAGAAGAGTGGAGAGCCGTTCAGGAGGCCCATGGGGAAAAGGTTCCATGTTAAAATTCAACTGAAAGTAACCAAAGCTGAAGTGACAATTCATTCAAATGAGCACTTCCGCTTTGAAGGAAAACAGCATAAGCACTGATGACCAGTGAGGGATTTCTGGCAAGCACCAGGCAGAGACAGAGGGGCTGCCCCAGGCTCAGATTTTACACAGAGCCAGGGAGGACCCCTCCTCTTACAGTGACAGGGTCTCCCATGGTGGTTGCACAGGGGACAGCTAAAGAGATGCAAAGCAAGAAAGCCTCTCAGTCACCTCCAGATGCCAGAGGAACTAGGTGTCAGTCATGCTGCCTCGGGAGACCCAAATAGGCCACAGTGACAGATAAACAAAGAAGGATGTGAATTTGTTGGGTTCCAAGGGCTCCCATGCACTCTAACTCTGTGTCTACTGAAATTGTCTCAGTAGGACCAGGGTCTTCTCAGGGCCTATTGTGGAGAAGCAGCGTGTGATCCACCAGGGCGGCTCAGGAACTGAATCTCAAGGCACCAAAGAAGAGATTTTATAAAATGAAGAAAAGATTGTTTCAGTTTCAAAAAGCACCAAAAGATACGCAAAGGCAAAAAGTTCAACTTCATCACTTGGTAGAAGGAAAATAATAATAAAAGCAGTGACTTAAGGATTAATATTTGGGAAAGGACTAGAGACAGAATGGTGGCTAGGAAAGATGTCCTTTGCCATCTTGAAAGCAAAAATAGCTTTGTGATGAAGATCATTAGTACTGGCTGCATGGCTTTGGGCAATCTATCACTCTGTACTCCAGCTTTCTCTGTGCAAAGTGAAGAGATATAGTACGGTTCTCACAGCTCATTGGGAGAAGTAATGTACCCTGGGTACACTTAAGACAATGCCTAGCACTTACCAAGCACTCAATGATATGTGTCACATGATATGCCTACCCCTGCTATTATTATTAGCAGCTCTCATTACAGCCTCTTCTTAGATTTCAGTACTGCTTTATTTCAATTGCAAAGCTTTCTTTCCTTGCCTCTTATTGCATGCTTTTCTTCAATGAACACAGGGCTCAGCTTTATATAAAGGATGCATAGCAAGGGTTAGCTTAAGCCAACCATCCCAATCAGGTCACTGTTGCACAGAGGGGGCATAGTATACTACAAATCCGGAACAAAAATCCCAACTGAGACACAGAATGTGAAATCAACTGATACGATATTTCCCTCCTTAGTGACATCAAAATCCTAGCTCACCATGCATGGTGTGACCCATTTGTCCAAATACCTACATATAAGAACACATATATATGTTCTTCAGTCACAAAATCTCATAGAAAATGATGGAATGCATATTCCACATTTCAGAGAAAGTGAAAATGGAAATCTAGAGAAATTAGGACTAGAAGACACATGGTTGATAGTATTCTTCCCTGAGAAATTTCTGACAACTTCTAAGAAATTAATTTAAACAAAACATTTGTCTTGGGACAGATACTTTTACTTTCTGCTTCGACATCTGCTAGAAGTATGGTGTCATAATTAAAGTGGTGGACTGTACTATTGGGCTGCCTGGGGTTCTAAATATTTATTACAGGTGTTACTTTGGTATATTATGAATATTTTTGTGTCTCAGTTTTTCAATAGTTAATGGATTGATAGTAGTACTTGTCCCAGAAGGTGGCTATGAACATTAGACAAGCTTATTTTCATAAGACAAAGAACTTAGTGACCGGCACATGACACATGCAATTTTAGACATTTTCATTAATATGAATTTCTTTTATTACCTTTTTACTTGTATTTACTTTAGAAATTTTAGAAAATAAATGGAAAGGAAAATACAAATTAAAAAGAAAGAAAATAAAAATCTCCTGTTACCTAATCTTTCAAAGTCAGTAACTGCTAACATTGTGAAAAAAAATTGTAGTTTTCTTTAATCAATGTCAGAATTGATACCAGAGTTCACAGGGCATTTTGTAATTTATTTTTTCCAATCTAACTATCAAATATGGTGAAAAATTTGTATATTTTTCATGTAGGTATACTTCATGAAAACATTTTTGTCATTAAATATTCTTCTAAATCATTATTGTGTGGCATGCAGAATATTATGTTGTACAAGCATACTTAAGAATTTCCTATTTCTAACTATTTTGAAAATTTTTAAATTTTACTGCTTGGAGCTAAATGTTTGTACAGCTCTATGATCTTTTCCTTAACATAAATTCCTGAGGTAGACTTTCCAAAATTTAAAGGAATAAACATTATTAAGGATTTTGATATGTTTAATGGATTTTGATTGGAATGCATTGTTGCTCCAAAATGCTCTTTCAAATGCTGGTTAGAAATATTTGACACTACCATTCTTTATTTCTCTAACCAACAATCTTTATTTCTCTAACCAACTATACCAATGAGATGTGCCTTCTCTTTGGTGTGGCAATAGGAAGGCCTTTTAAACTTTTCCTAAGAGAAAACAATACTTCTTGTTGCTTTTAAACTAGAATCTGATTATGCAAAAATATGAGACCCACAATGCATACTTGCAACTGCTGGCAACAGCATCCCTAGATGTTATCTTTTAATCATTTGAATCTTGGCATGTTGCATGTTTTGATGTTTGTTAGTTGGATATTCAGTTGAAGGGAAGAGTGTCAATCTCCTCCTGACCATCTCTCTCCACTTTCCTTTTCTCTTTCTGGGCTGATTAGCTTTTTTATAAGAAAAAAATAAACATGACATTCAACCCATTTACAAACCAGTACATATGGAAAATTTCTTCTAGTAGTTTTTCTTCAACATTAGAAAAACTCAAGAACAGTAAGCAGCAGAGTAAATAGCCTCTCAGAGATACAGTCCAGATGCTAGAATATAGCATCATGGGGAAGACAAGAAGGAAGGGAGTGGGTCCCCTGGATCCAGGAAGAAACAAAAGTGAAAATTCAAGCCCATAGAAAGAGTAAAAAGAAAAACTTAAATGAAGAAGAAGACAGTAGCTGACGGTACCTTCACCCAGAGCTGGACCCACTGTGAGAGAAGAGCTGTTGGAGCCTGGGGACACAGGATCAAGGTGATGGGCCAGCTGCCAACCCTGGAGGCCTCTGCAGAGAGAGGCAGCAGTGGAGGGGAGCAGTGGATCTGGAACACAGCACTGGCTGGTGGTCAGTGCAGAGGACTCAGTCCTCTCGCAGGAGAGAGCGATTGGCCGGGAACCATTTTGGAGTCGAACTGGGTAAGCCTGGAACCAAAACTGCTAACGGCTTCCTCCAGCAGCTCCTTGCTGGGCACAGACCCGTGGAAATTGCTTGGACTAAGCCCTTCCTCCATGTGCCTTCTAGCGGCCATGGTGGAGGTTCCCTGCAGGTAGCCAGCTTGGTCTGGAGGTGTCAGCTGGTCTCGCCCCTGCGCACACTCCAGGGGCAGTAGTGGAAGATCCCCACTGGTGACCAGCCCAGTCTGCAGGCATTGGCCAGCCCTGCCCCCACGTGCACTCCACCAGCCATTGGAGAGCCAACACAGGTTGGAAAAAGCAGCAGACAGCTCTGCACCAGTGCACCCAATGGCCACCAACAGATACCCATAGCCAGCACTGGCTAGAAGAACCAAACAGTTTCACTTCAGAGAAATTGCAGCCAATGCAGGAAGTGCCTGGGACCCCAGTACCCACTTGTTCAGAATAACCCAGGAATATGTCAAGATGAAGAAGCAAAAGGTAGTCTCTGGCCTCCAATCCAAGCAAAGCAAGCCCAGGAGACACAAACATGAAATAAACTGGGAGTTGCACACCTGAAGTTTCTGAAGCGATGGCAACTGAAGTAAGGAAACAACTTCATGAGGCTATAAAAGAAATTAGAATAGCAATACTAACTTAGGTAAAAGAAGAAATGAAAAGCATAATAAAAGAATTGCTAAGCATCTCTAAGGAAGGCATAGATAAAAAAAATGAAGAAGCATATGAAAATGAGGGAAACCTTCAATGAACCATACAAAAAATTTCAGAATACATGAAACAAATTCAAAGAGATATTCAGGAAATTAAAAACTTCATTGAAAGCTGGCAAAACCACTTGAAAGAAACAAGATCG
This sequence comes from Dasyprocta punctata, assembly GCA_004363535.1. Classification (NCBI taxonomy): domain Eukaryota; kingdom Metazoa; phylum Chordata; class Mammalia; order Rodentia; family Dasyproctidae; genus Dasyprocta; species Dasyprocta punctata. The sequence goes on from RJWM01002802.1 coordinate 37,381, forward strand.
ACTTTCAACCCTGAAGACAGGTTTGCAGCTTGTGATCACAAAAGGAAAGATCTCTTAAAAATAACAAGGAACCTGGAAGTAACAGTTCAACAGCTGCAAGACAACCCAAACAAACATAACTTAAAAATAAAAGGTGTGAGTGAAAAAGCAAGGGTCAACACAAATGACATTAAAAGTCTATTTACAGAAATAATATCAGAAAACTTCCCAAGCATGGGAAAAGGAAGTGACATTCAGATAAGTGAAACACATAGAACTCCAGCCAACCATAACCAAAATAAACCTACAATCAGACATATAAAATCAAGATCCCAGAAATTCAACACAAGAACAGAATATTAAAAGCTGTTAGAGGGAAGAAACAGATCACCTATAAAGGAAAACCTATCAGAATCACAACAGACTTCTAAACACAAACCATCAAGAAGAGCTTGAGTATTTCAAGCCCTGAAAGAAAACAACTTCCAACCCAGATTGATGTACCCTGCAAAACTATCCTTCAAAATTAACAGAGAAACAAGATACTTCCATGACAAAGAACAACTGAAGGAATTCATGACCAACCAACCCTACAAAGAATACTGAAGGACACTCGAGAGAGAGATAAAAAGGACCACAGCTCCAGGAACAGTGGCAGAGGGGTATCACCGAGTGGGGTAGACAATTGAATAGAGAGGAAAAGTAGGAAGCTAACGGCAGGCAAACAGCATGGCAGAGATGAGGCAGTGCATGTTGACCATAGCCATTAATGTAGATGGCCTCAGTTCACCAATAAAAAGAAACACAGGCAGAGTGGATCAGGAGACAGGATCCATCAATATGCTCTATACAAGAAATACATTTAACTCAAAAGAAAATTCATAGACTGAAAGTCAAAGGAAAGAGAACAATGACCTATGTGACAGGGAACCAGAAAGAAGTGAGGGTAGCTTGCCCATTAGCTGCACAGTGGACAAGAAAGACATGGCATTTTTATACAATGGAAAGCTACTCAGCTATAAAGAAAGATAACCTGAAGACTCTTGTAGGTAAACGAATACAATTTGAGATCATGCTCATGGATGAAACGATTCAGAGTCACATGGGTGAACATCGTGTTGTCTTCCTAGTATAAAAATCTAAAGGATAGTGGGATTCAAAATGCACAGTACATGTTGTGAAAGTGAAAGGGGAGGAAATGTCTAAAAATGGAGGGCAGTGACCATGGTTAATCTATTACTGTGAGTTGAATCCTGTATTGTTTTCATTGTTCGGTTTAGTTTCGTTTTATTCTATTTTGGTTGGTCTAATTTTATTATATTTGATGGCATGGACAGCTATTTCAAAGATAACAAAATACATTATGGTAGCCATTATTGATTTCCTATTACCTGAATTTGAAGCCTTGTATTGCTTTCATTGTTTTGTTTTGAGTGATTTTATTCTATTTTGATTTGTTTGATTGTATTATGCCTAATGATATAGGCAGCTACTTAGAAGATAACAAGAGTCATTATGGTTACCACTGTTGTTTTACTATTGTTTTGAAGTCCTGTGTTTCTTCCATTGTTTTGTTTTTATTGGTTTTATTCTGCACTATTTGTTTGATTTTATTTTGCCTGATGGTATGGGCAGTTATTTTGAAGATAACAAGAGGCATTATGGTTGCCATTACTGATGTCCTTTTATTTTTTTGAAGTCATGTACCATGTTCATTGTTTTGTTTTGATTGACTCTATTCTGTTTTATTTCATTTGGTTTTATTCTCTTCAAAAAAAATTACAAAAACTCAGTGTAGTACAGTAACATGCAAAACCACAAACCAAGCCCCTGTGCTCCTGACTGTACCTGTGCCTACCAGATAGTCACACCAAACCTTCTGCGACTATCTTCTGATACTGGAGTCTATGCACAAATAGTTCTCTCCACTAGGAAAGCTTTGCGCTCTTCCTCGTCGTTCAGATCACAGTTCTAACCCGTGCAGACCTCTACTACCCACCCCATTTCAAGCTGCCTCTCACTCATTCTTTCTCAGTCACCCAATTTGAGTTTCTGAAGTATACTTGTTATCCTCTGATCCTGTACAACATCAAAGTCCTTAGACTGATTCATTCTCTGTGGTGCACATGGGAATTAGCACCTGGCACATAGTAAGTACTCCATGAATATTTATTGAAAACACTTGTTGAATTGATTATGCAAAACTTGGTATCAATATGCTCAGGGGGCCCAAGGAAAATTTTTGTGGATGAGGTCCCCCAGGTTAAAAAATACATGCATGCAAGATATCAGCAACACAGCAGTGGCAGGCAGCAGAACAGGGCAAAAGCAGCCTGTGTCTTTGTTGTTTAATTCTTATGCAGGTTGTTATCACATGTTTAAATTCTTCTGTGCTGACCTAACCTGTGCATATGTGATTCTCAATGCTAAATCATGGTTATGCAAGTATAGCCCACTCTGTCCCTACACTACACAGTGGATGCATGTCCTTAGGTGTCCTCAGACACCTGAGCTCTGACTCAGTCTGAGCAGTTCCCCACACTTGCCTTGTTATATTCTGCTAGAAATTACCATAAAAGTCTGATCACTGGAAAGAGAAATGCTGGAATGCAAAGGAATGAAAGGAAGGCTGTAATGAGAAGGTGACGCTTTGCAGAAGGAAAGTCTGTTGTACATCTAGCTTTTTGTCATAGTTTAGATGTGGGGTGTTTCCGAAGGCCCACGTATTGAAGGATTGACTGCCTCCCGTGCTGCCACTAGAAGTTAGTGGAAGCTTTGAGAAGTGGGGCCGAGTGGAAGAAGTAAGGTCATTGGGAGCACGCCTTTGAAGAGCTGTCAGACTCTCTGTCCCTCCTTCCCCCAACCTGATGATGAGATCTGTCATTCTCCCCGCCACGACGCTTCGCCTTGCCACAGACCCAAAAGCAAAGTGACTGTAGATGAAGTCTTTTAAGCATGAGCCAAAAACTTTCCTACTTATAAACTGATTTATCTCAGGCATTTTGTCATAGGAATACAAAGCTGAATCACACATCTTAGGAAAGAAAACGTGAACAGTCTTATAGTTATTAATGGATTGGAGAGAAATTCAGGATTTTAAGTCAGCAGATAAACCCCAACTGTCAGAATTTGGAAAGACGGAGAGAATGGGAGCCAGAGAACAGAGAAAGAGAGAGAGAGGTGGAAGGGAGGAAAGGAGGGAGAGAGATAGAAGGATAAGAAGAGTGAATTCAAAGAAAGCCTTTGAAATATTCTGTAGCTGAGGTCATATAGAGGAACAAGCCACATGTAATGGGCCCACGGAAAATAAAATGGCTTCATTATAGAGCCAGGCAGCCAAGGTGGATTTCAAGGAGTCAGAACTGAGCTTAAAAATTAAATTCTTTTTCTAATAGAAATAGAAGGAAAAGAAAAATACAGCAGAACCTAAGCAGAGGAAAGTAGAAATAAATGTGTATGGGTGCAGATAAATAGCAGTCATTATGTGGGGCTGGGACATAAGAGACAGAGGGCGACGCAGAGGGCATCCTGTCTGCCAGTACTGTGACATCTGGCAATTCTTTACCCACAAGCAGCCTGGCCAGTTTTGACCTGCAGCAAGAGGAGAGGTTAGTCACATAGCCCACATCCTCACCAGTCTCCCTTTCTGTTCATCTTTTACTTAACATATTTCATGAGGTAAACATGTCATCTATTCACTCATTAAGTCTATAATGTGGTGGGCTTCAGTATATTCAAAGAGTTCTGTAACCATTACCATTATCCAATTCCAGGACATTCCAGAACATTTGCACCATCCTCTCCCACAAAAAAGTCCATCCCCATTAGCAATCATCCCTCAGCCCCACCTCCTAAATCCATGGCCAACTGGAATCTACATTTGCCCTCTTTTTTTTTTTTTTTTTTTTTTGCAGCACCGGGATTGAACTCATAACCTCGCGCCTGCCAAGGCAGGCGCTTAAGCCACTGAGCCAAACTCCCGGCCCTTACATTTGCCCTCTTTGAATTTGCCTATTCTGGATATTTTACATAAAGGAGGTATTAAAATATGATGTCTTTTCTGACAGGCTCCCTCATTTGGCAAACCATTTTCAGAGTTCATTCATGTTGTAATAAGCAAAAGGATTTCATTTCCTTTTGTGGCTGAATAATATTCTACTCTATGGATATACTGGATGTCATATATCCATTTATCAGCACTTTTATTTGTGCTTAACAATGCTGCTGCTAACATTCATGTTCAAGCGTTTCTGTGGAGATACATTTTTTATTTATTCTGGATATATGCTTATGAGTAAATTGCTAGGTCGCATGGTTAATTCTGTGTTTCACACCTTGAAAAATTACCTGATTTCCAACATGGCTGCACTATTTTACATTCTCACCAGCAATGCCTGCACATCCTTGCTAATAGTTATTTCTGTCATTTTGATCATAGTTTTCCTAGTGAATGTAAAGTGATGTCTCACTGTGGTTTTCATTATTCCACTGATTCACATTCTCTAAAGATGAACTCTTTTGTTGTGCTTGTGGACTATTCTAGTCTCCCTAATCTATTTTTCATCTAGTAAAAAATTATAGTCCTTAACTTGTAACAGGTCTCACTATTCACTTCCCCAGAGTTTCACAAAAGCTATCGCATCACACTTAGACTGAAATCCAAATCCCCTTCAATATAACAAGCTCTGCAAGATGCTACAATTATTTCACTGGTTTGCCTGTTTCACTTTAGGTCAGTCTTCCCTGTCCTCCATGGTCCCAAGACCTGGAGCAATGCCTATGAACATTCCCATGCCTTCAATGGCCTCCAGGTGTGCTTATGTCCCCTGTGGCCCCTGTCTTTGTCACTTTTCTTGTTGCTGAGACAGAATACTCAATACCACCGGTTAAAAGAGGGAAGATTTATTTCAGCTCACAGTTTGTAGAGGTTTCAGTCCATAATCAACTGGCTCCAAGGCAGGGTGGCATGGCAGAGGGGCTTCACAGCAAAGAAATAGTCCATGGTGTGGCAAGCAGAAGACAGCAGAGCAGCGAGGGAGATGGGAATGCAGGCTATAAGCCTATTGATTGCTACCACCCACACCCACTGTACGGCTTCCATTATTCACACCCAGAACTATGGTAATTCCTACCAGTAGGTTAATTCAGCACCACACAACCTTAATCCCTGTATCATATGCCCTATCTAGATTCAGCCAGCCCTGAAAACCCCACCTCAGGGCCTGAGGCTTTGCGGGGGATATCTAGATATAGGCCACTCCGTCTCTGTCTCCCAGGTGTAGAACAACGCCTGTGAACATGCCGATGTGCCCCTTGCTCCCAAGTCTCAGAAAATGCCTACAAACATCCCTGTGCTCTACGAATCCCCACGCGTCTGGTAAAGCAAATGTTTGCCCCATGCATGAATAATTAGGACATTTGGGAAATGATTTTCCCAAAATACAGGTAAGCAATGCATAGTACAGTGCTAATGTAAAGTGACATAAATGTGTGTACTTCATTTATTTAGATGGAATAATAATGATATATTAACTTCTCTCATTAAAGCAACACATACCAGTAGATCAAAAAGTAGAGAATATAATGAAAGTAGACATACTTTTTGTGGTTAATTCAGTTCAATCCCTGTCTTTAAAGAGTACTATCAGCTACTGTAATATTTTCAACTAACTTGACTTATCCACATTTTGAACACTTGTTACTAGACAATATTTTTTAAAAAACAACAAATATGTCAGGCCCATTATCATCACACAGATTTATAATGCAGGTTTCCTGGCAACAGTTGGCACTGGTGTTTGTTCTGATTCTGTTAATAACGAAGGTATGCCAGTAAAGGAAAGTATTGGTAACTCCAGAGTGATTCCACGTCGCTACACAATCCACAGATATTGTGATTCTCTCTTACACCAGTCTTCTGCTCAATCAAATGCAAAGATCATTTTAAATTGTGCTACAAGGTCTAAGTCTTTTCAGGGTTTTGAGGCTTCTACTACCACACACTAAGAAATTTGCTTAAATAATTAGAAGTTAATAAAGAAATTCTTCATGCTACTTTTTCTTAAAATGAAAAATCATCCATTTGATGGCCTGAGGTCTTTTTCATTTTAGCCTCTGCTTTTCTAAATGTGTTATTGAACAAAATGACGAGCAGTAGCTCCGACCCAAGCCTCAACGGTGTGTGTCTTCCCAGACAACTTCTCTGCATATTTGTCTGCAGTCACTCATGTCCATGTGTAATGACTTAAGATTAAGTTTTATCTCTCTCATGAAGATTCTAATCAACCCACTCTCTCTCAGCCTGACTTCCTCCCCCTCTCCTGGTCAGCTCTGTTGCCACGGCGGTGCTGGACACGCTCATTCCTTTCCTGAGTGACCGCAGCTCCCGCCGCACTGTCACCCACCTCCACCTGCTCTCCCCGCAGCTCTCCCACACCAGCAAGCCGGGCTGTGCCAGCTCCAAGTGTCACTGAACAGGGAAGCCAGTGGGTGAATGATTAACACACAGAGGGAGAGCAGGAACACGTGCTAGAAAAACCTCTTGTTCCGAAACACTTGTTCATAGCCTTGAATCAGCTCTCGGATGAGGACAGAAATTACGATTCCTTCCACTTCACAGATGGAGAAAACACTTCACTGTGACTGCGGGGATGGGAATGGAGTGGTGGGGTGACGCGCGCAGGGTTGCGTAGATGGAGCACACCAGACAGCCCAGGTTCTAACTTTGCGCTCCGAGTTCCCTCCCCGGAGTCTTCCCCACCAGGCTCCACGCTTCCTCTTTCTTCTCCTTTCTCCGTGTGCGTGCACGCACATGTACTTTCACACACGTATCAATTCAAAAACTGCATGGTGTCTAAACTGTTTCAAAACAAATCTAAAAGCTGTATTTTGTGTGTGTGTTCAGACAGAGTGAAGCAATTGTTGAAACATCCTGCAATAGAAGAAGTGCACAAAAAGAAGATTATTCCATTCCCAAGATGCAGCCAGTCATGGCATCCCCCGAACCATCCACAAAGGAGCTACCTATCTCAGGACATGCACGCGGCTCTAATTACTAGGAGAGCTGCTGAGATAAGACATCCACAGGCTCCTCTCTGAGGGAATGCCTCGAGTTAATGTGCACCTGAGTGTACCCAGAAAATGGGAAAGATTAAAATGCTCCCTGACATTTTTCTTCCTTTCAAGCAAGGTATTAAATGAGGTGAGGATCTTCGTGAAACCTCTTTTCTTATAGCCCATGGAAGGAACATACGACATAACCAAAGGACACAATGATTCAGCAGGGTAGAGGGGTTAGAGCTTAAAAAAGGGACTGGAAAGAGACAACAAAACAAAAAAGAGGAGAGAATCAGAGTATCTTCATATCGAAACACACATTAGAACTGAAGGCAGGCGGGACACACGGTGACATCAGACTACCTCACTGTGACTATGTTAGTCACTTTACAATTACTGGGACAAAATTTAAAGAAGAGAGGTTTATCAAAATAAACAGTTTTAGTGAGTTCAGTCCATGGTTGACCGGCTTCAAGGCAGAAATGGCATAGCGGAACACTCCAGCAGAAGATAGCTGCTCAGCCCATGTAGCCAGGAAGCAGAGAGAGAAAGGAGGCGCCGCGAACGACATTCCCTTGAACCGGAATACACCCTTCCAGCTCACGCACCAGCGACCCACCTCCTCCAGCCAGATCCCAGCCCTTAACGGCATGTTCAGCTACTGAGCTCACTGACGGATTAATCCCCTGCCCAGTCCAGTGCCTACATGGTCCAATCACCTTCGGGACCCCACTTCTGAATGCGTGAGACTTCACATCTACGCCACAATGGTGACATCTTGGCTTTTACAAACTTTTAATCTCCATTTTCATCCAAGATAGTAATGTTAACCACATTCTTTGGAGAAGGTTCAGAGGTCAGTACAAGACACTCCAGAAGGTGACTCACAAAAGCAGATTACCTTACGAAATGCTCTATAACTCTGGTCAAAATGTAAGCTCAAAACCTATTGGGAACTAAACGGTGGTCAGATAAAATTATCCCAGGCCCAAGGGTTAACACACATACACACACACACACACGCACACACAAAGAGGCATAAACCAGAGCTTGACACATGGAGTCGAAAGTCCTTGCCTGAGGCCACCCCTCTGATCCAACCCGCTCCCTGGAACCTGCTGCTTGTTAAGGTCACGTGTTTTCCAGTACAGGGCCTCTTGTACCCTGGGCTTCTAAGGAATGGGAACAGGGATACAGACAGCTTTCAGATGCACAGGTCACAGAAATCCGTAAGTCCTGGTTTTCCAGGACCTGTGTATACCCAGTTCCCTCATACTTCACTGTCTCCTTCTGGTCCCCCCACCCCCGCCACCCGATTTCCCAGGCAGGACATTCCTCTCGTTTTTAACACCTTATATTTGCAAGGGAAATTTCAAAACTGTTAACTCCCTCCCCCTGCAAGTTTGGTTGTCTTCTCTCTGCCAATTCATTGCTCAAGTCTGCACTTGGTCCACTGCTCCCGGCGAATTCTTCCTTTGGAGCCACTTTCACTCTCCGCTTGTATCCCAGAGCTATTAGCTCGCTGGTTCCTATTCCTGTGCTCCTCACCACATAAAGAAAAACAAATGATGAAGTAATTCTAATTCTACATTGTTCACTTGCTCTGTTAAAACAGGTACTCTGCAAAGGCAAGCACAGAGTCTAATTTTCTTCACTCCTGGACTCTCAGTGCTAAACTGAGTGCCTTGCATACAAGTGCTCAGCCAAAATGTTGGTCTTCTTTTCGTTACCTGTCACCTTTCAAAATGTCCACACTATATCATCTTTCTTGAGTTGCAGCTCAGCACAGACAGACTTGAAAACCTGAGAGGAGCGCAGCAGGATGGCCCGTTCTCCAGATGAACTTAGCTCCCTGACGTGTGCCACCACTCCTCCTGCCCCTTAACCAAAACTCTAAGAATCACTCTTGATAGCTGTCAGACCTCTCCGTCACCCTCAGATTCTGTCCCATCGCCCAGAACCATCAGTTGTGTCCTCTGCCAGTCTCTTCCCCACTCTCCTTCCACCACAATTGTCTACTCCACCATCAGAGAACAACTTCCAGCAACAATTTTTTTCTGGCCAGGCTAGTGGCTTCCCTCTCCATAACCTCCAGTTTCCATTTAGCAGCCATAGCATCCCTTTTGAAACTTCTGCCATGATCTTTACACTTGTCTCTTTGGCCTAAGATTGGCCTGACCACCCTTCAGTTTCCATTAGATCTTGAGTTTACTTTTAGGCCAGGGTTATAAAAAGTGATTCAGTAGTACTACCTTCTGCTGATGTCCCTTCAGTGACTGCCCACGGCTCTCAGGATAAAGGACCAAAGCCTGCCTCTTTATACAGATACCTACTGTGCACCTGACCCATCTCAATGTGAGCCAGGTTCTCATGAGCCAGCTGTGCTGGCCTTCTGACTGTCCTGTGTCCTGCCAAGCTCCGAGCCACATGGCTCTACTTCCACTGCTCCCTCGTCCACCACACCTCTCCCGCTTCTCCTTCTCCACTCCCCAGCCCAGCTGCCCTGCTGAGGACAGTCTTCCCTCACCACATTCCTTCACCTGTCCTAGAGCCAGCGCCTGTCGTGCAGGGCTTAAATACATTCCCAAATGTCTCTGCTTGTACATTCATCCAGTAGGGTTGCTTGAGTCATGCGAAGAGTTTAAATTCCTGGACAGAAGAGACTTTGGATGATTCATTTTAATGCTCACTGCTACAGCCTCACCGTGTGGCACAGAAGCCAGCACAGAGAAGGCACTAGAAGGCACTGAATAAGGTTTCATTAGAGGAAGGTGGATGGATGCCCTGGGGTGCCAGCTGTTCTGGCCCCTAAGTGAGGTATTAACTCCCCCGCAGATGCCATGCTATAATTCACATGTGTGAATTATTGGAGGAGTTAGTGAAAAGGACTTGTGAAGCATGCACGGAAATTTAAAATTTTCTTGGAACTAGTAAAACATCTGCCTACTTTCTTGCAACTTTTAATTTAGACATTTGAGGAGATAGTTCCAGGAAGCTACCCCTCCACGCCCCACCTTGAAAGGGGGTTCTCAGAGAAGGAGAGCTTGACAGCTGGCAGGTGCCACTGCAGTCTTTCCCCCAGAGACCTCTGTTTTCTGTCTGCATTCTGTCTGCAGGGAGAGAAGGCCACACACGCAAATTCACGCCTGAAGGACAGGACTGCGACCCAGGGTGGGCTCCCTCATCCACTTATTCTGACTCATTTCATGAAGTTTAAAAAACTCATAGAGGCTTAAAATGTAAATTTGTGGTACAGCCTAGCAGTGCAATTGTTCAAATGAGAGAAAGAAGTTTAACTCTGTAACAATGATATGTTCACAAGTTTCCTGGGAGTAAAAGAATTGGGACTTTAAATTCTGCTTTTTATCTTCATGGGAAAAGCAAGAGCTTACAAACTGAAATAAATAAGGGTCCCCCACCCTTTGGTAAATTCATAGGATCTTAGCTATTGCTTCCTCACAACCTCAACTGTTTCTTTTTTTTTTTTCTTTCTGATCTTGCTTTGACCACTGAAAAACGTTCAAATGAAAGCACCAGATCATTTTCCCATGTCTGCCTTACTCTTTTCTGTGTGCTATAGTTTTACGTGTGATTTTGGTAGATTCTTTGCCATTAAGAGTCTGTTTTGCCTCAACTAAAACCACCTGATTCTGATTTTCCCTAGCTATAAATCTAAATTCTTACCACATTTTATCTGAGACCCACAACAGATAGACCAAGGAAAACACAATGGAAAAAAAAAGATAAAACTATCAGGCAACAAAGGCACAGGTAATGAAAATAACTCTCAGATAGGACAGAATGCCAGGCAGAGAGGATAGTCCAAAGAAACAGAAGAGATTTGATAATTAACACTGAACGAGGGGAAAGCATTTTCTCAATAAAACTGCAGAACAGCTGCGTTTCCCGTCACTGCTGTGCAAGCCCGAAGGAGAGAAGATATCTTGGCATTGTATCAACCACCTCTTCACGGCCTGCCAGTGAGGAGTTCTTTCCCTCTTCCCAGATTTCCTGGTCATGAAAGAAGGCGAGCATTTCAATGGCGTTAAATTCAACAACTCCCACATTTCTAACCCAGCACTTCAGTTTTCTCTGAAATAAACTAAACCACACGTCGTTTTAACCAACCTTACATGAAGACAGCACGATCACCTAACCCTCAGCACAGCACAGCCAGACATTTATAGTGAAAGTCACCGACAGAAGAAATGCCTACAATTTTAAATATGCAAATCATGACTTTAGGCAGAGGAGCACTTTACAAGTGTGCTTAAAAGACAGATTGAATGTTCAAGGTTTTAAAAATTTATTATAGTAAAAGGCACATTTCTATTAATGCCCCTGTGAACACTGCCCTGCCTTAGAACACCCTCGTCCCATGGTTCTCGCCACTTTCTGAAGCTGCGCTGGACGCCCTCTTCAGTAAGTGTCTTTACAAGCTGTGATCAAAAAACACAGTGAGTGCTGCCGCGGAGTGTCACGCAGCAGAGAAGCAGGCTCATAAAACACCGCAGCGGGCCCACGGCAACCCGACTCACCGGACCCAGCACCACGCAACCTCCGACTCTTCCCCGAAGTCGAAATGGGCATGAAAGGTAAGCATTTTGAATCAGTTCAAGACATCGAGGCAGCCACAACAGCACAATTAAAGAAAGACAAGAGAGTGTTCCAGAACTGCTTAAAAAATTGGAAAGAATGTTGGGACTGGTGTGCTCAAAGCGAAGGGGAGTATTTTGAGGAGGATTAATGACAGTGTGTCTTTTACAATCATAAATGGTCTTAAATAAAACAGTATTTTTAATTATATCTAGTGTATACTATGATGCCAAATATTTAAATAAAGTTCAATTCATTGTACATGTACTCTGCCTGCATAATGCCAACCAGATCACTAGAAAGTCGCACATTAAATCAGCTGTCTTCTCATTACCCAGATGTTATCTACTGTTACAGAGTCTTCGCCCTATAAAACTCTACTAACATATAGTATTACCTCTCTTTTACTCTTCAGAGAATTTCAAGAATGGCTTCATATTGCCTATATCTGATAAGAGAACTTATCTCATGAGAAATGCATCTGATAAAACTTGGTTTTCAATAAAAAACCAAGATCTTCTTCTCAAAGATCTCTATGGCACAGGTTTCAGCAAAGTTTCAAAAGCATGTAGATCAAATTTGGGTTTGCTGGATATCGATATTTAGGGTGATTCATTCCTTCTGTGTTAGAAGCTCAGCAGAAATTTGCTGAATCTTGCTTTGAAGAGCAGGCTGGGCGAGAACGTGCCATGGGACTCAGAGGCAGGAATTAGGACAACAAAATGGGATCTAACCACTGCCCATCCAGACTGAATCAAGATGCCAGTTAGGATCTCTGAGTGGTGGTCTCCCCCTCTGTGTCTCACCACAGTTGACCTCAATGTTTTTCCTCCCTATGAGGCAGCTTTCTCTGCCACTTTGAACATGTGTAATAGAATTAAACCATTCCGATAGCTCTTAAGATTGCTGCTCCCAAGTCAGATGATCAGATTCCCTTTTCTAACTCTAAATGTCCAGATGGAATTCAACTGGTTCAGCTTGGATCAGGTGTCCAGCCAGGCCCATCGGCTTTGGGCAGACAGACAAGTGTCCATTGCAGAGCCATCTGGAACTACTCAGGTGATACACATATTTCTTAGGACTATATAAATATATATATATATATATATATATATATATATATGCTTTTCTATGACCTTGCAACTCTACTAGCATACATTTCACAAAGGTTCATAAGGGATGCTTTGTATGATATTCGTGATGCCAAAAGTTGTATGTTCATTACTGGGAGAGATTAAGTAAGCAATAGATGCCAACCACTGAGTATTAGGCAGCAGACAGAAGCACAATGGCACACACAGTCACAGGGGATTCTTTGCCAAGTACAGGGATTCATCACATGCTTTCTAAATTTCAAAAGGGAAGATGAGGAGTCTGGGGTGGGGGGAGAATGACACCAAGCTGTTGGATGCTGGGTTACCCTCCATCACAGCATCCCTGGAGAGGTGCTTTGGGCCAGCGCACAGCCGGACGCGTCCAGGTTGTGCTCTGGAGAAGGACCCACTCTCTTGTCTAGGACCAGCGCACGCCCTTGCCAGCAGGGGCCGCGGGGCCTATGCCTGGGGGCTGGCTACTCATGACAGGGACATGCTCATGTGACAGCACCTGGAGAAACTTCTGGGTGCAGCTCATTCAGAGGAGGGGAGAGGAAGCCCAAATCCCAAACAGTCAATATCTAATTACACGGAAGAGAACACTGGATCCTGCCTGCGGTTGACATCCTGTTGGTCACGGCAAATTTTAATGCATAGTGCTTAGTGTAAAAAAGGTAAGGAATAGAAAAGATCTATGAACTAATACATAGTAGCATTTGTGGAATGGAGCACACAGATGGAGTGAATGATGACAAAATAGAACTCAGAGAATCTGTTCCTGGAACACTGACCAGGTGGCAGCAACTGAAGGGTAAAAACAACTGAAGTTACTCTTCAGGGCCCAATCCAGGCCTTAAACCAAACAAATACTATTTTTTGTTGTCGCTGTTGCTGGTGCCAAGGATCAAACTCACAATCCCGCACTTGCCAGGCAGGTGCTTATGCTGCTGAGCTAAATCCCCTAGTCCCAAATACTTTAAAATAAAAAATGATAAAAGATTAATGTGTGTAGCTCCTAAAGGGCTGAGAAGACACATCCCATGCACTATACAAAAATCTGCCAGTAATCATTCTGTACAAACATAAAATAGTGATTCTTTATTAGGAATGAATGTTGTTTCACAGTGCACCTGGCTAACCTTTACCTAACACCCCATCTTTGCCACAAGGACGTTTTTCACTTACCAGTGGCCTGCTAGGAAATACTATTGGCTTTTCTTTTCTTTGAAGGTGATAGGGATGGCAGGATCAAATATCCTCTTGACCTCAAAAATCACATACATTACAGCTCAGCACTGAACGCTTCATTGTTGTCAAAGAAAACCTTGTCCACGAGCAGCTAAGCATCTGTAGAAAAACATTGGAAAAAGACTTCTGGCAAATGTTTTAATAAATCACTACAGCTTAGAAGTGTGTCTGAAGGCACATGGCATAAATTGATTTTAGATTTCTTATCTTGAAGTCTTGAACATGTTCAGTAGCTACAAGAACATACCTATTTCAGTTCTTCTCATTTTTTTTTCAGATTAACCTGAAAATTAATCAATGAGGTTTTTGACTAATGTGGAACAGGACATGTTTCCCATGTCAGAGGACAATTATCCACCATTTTTTTATTTCAAAGGGAATAAAACAAAGCAGAATAAAACAATGAGAACAATATAGGACTTCAAAAACAAGGCATAGGGAATCCACCATACTATATTACATATCGTTATCCTCTGAATAGACGCTCAGATCACCGGCTTCAGGTCTGCAAAGTCAATCAAACAATAGAAGCATTAAGTTATTTCTTTCCAAAATCAGCCGGTTGCTTATGGATGTGTGTATGTGTTGTGGGGGGGTCTTCTCTCCCTGACTCACCGGGAGGACGCTGCTACCTGGCTGCTCCCTGCTTCTCTCCTGGCCAGCTGGATTGCTGCTGGTGCATGGGAGGGCACAGCTTCCTGGTTCTATCCACTAATTTTTAAGGATTGTTATGGTTTATACATTGTGTCAACTTGAGAAGTCTAGAGCTTAATTAACTAACTCAACAGCTCCATATCCTAGGGTGTAGAGCACAAGCAGTTACCTGTTCATTGTGTCAACTGGAGAAGGTCAGAAGTTTAACTGAGAGACTCAGTAGGGAGCCAGGGTTCTTTGTAAACATCCTCAGCCTGTGCAAAGGAAGGCAAGGAGATTTGTGAATGCTACACCCACCGGGTGGGGTTGGGGGGTCCTGTGTACAATATAAGGGAGGAGAAGAGGCTTGCTCTTGCCCCTTTTACTCTGGCTGCTTTTTGCTTGGCTGCTGCCTTGAAGTGTTGCCTCAGTGTGATGCCACCCTGCCTTGGAGCCAGCTGATTATGGACTGAAACATCCAAAAACTGTAAGCTAAATAAACCTTTCCTTCCCTAATTTTGGGTGTCGGGTATTTTGTCTCAGCAAGGAGTGAAAAGTAACCAAGATGAGGATGAACTCTCAATTATACAGCAACTTATATTTTCAACTTTTGCCTTATGTTAACTGACCAGGATTGCCTGAGGGAAAGTAAGAGGGAGGAAATGCTGATTAGATTCAAGCTAGAGTTGGAGGAACAGTTGAAAAAAATTAAAAGACCACTCTCTTCCCTAGAAAGCCCTGGTATCTTGGGAAACTGAGATGATTGGATCTGCAGGAGGCAGATCCCAACCACCAGCAGGCAGGTCGAAGGCCACCATTTTAATGATACACAAGGTCATCATGACGCCTCATTTGAGTTTCATTTGCCACAATTTATAGCCTGGTTGTTATCCGACCTGAAGGAATTTACGGAGACTCACTTAGTTATCATTAGAAGACCTTGTTTTCAGTTATAATATTTTATAGTTCTTCTCTAGAATTCTTACAAGTGGCACCATGTTTATCAAACATCTCAATACTCAAGAACACGGCTAAAACAAGGCAACAATGGGAAGTAAATAATATCTGTCTTTGTATGGCAAACCTATTAGCACTCCACTGTCACTGCCACTTAATAATCAAAGCTTTCTATCCCCAAGGTCCCCAAATGCTCTCACCTGCCTCCTCTCCTCCCTGACTTGGGATTTTGCTAGGAGATGGCTGACAGTGGGATGAATTGACAGTGTGGAGGTTTTAGGAGATGCCAGTGTCTTGATGCAGAGATTCCCACAGAGAAAGGCACATGCGTGAGCAAACCTGAGAGCTCATACCCAGGCAACATAGATGATTAAATGCCTTAGCCTCACTCCACTTGCGGAGTTTGTTCATGGTAGCAATACCACGCTTTCTCATCTCTCCAATTTCTCTGTTCCTTCACCCCAACTTCAGATTCCATCTCATAAGTCAGTGCCAAAGTGAGTCACTGTGACTGGTGAAGGTGTGTGGCAATCCATAGATGTTTTAAAGCAGAAAAAACACAAGAGGACCAGACCTTAAATTGTTACTGCAAGGGTTCTCAACCCCCACTGCAGAAAAAAATGATTATGTGGAAGTGGTTTTTTTTCATTGCTTATGACTTACCCTAAACTAATTAAATGATGCTTCTTACTGGATATTTCTGGCATAAAATTTTTAAAAGACTCTCCAAGGTAATCTTAATATGCAATAAAGTTTGCTAATTCCTGGATTTATATTTCCAGACAAAATAATGTACATATCTATTAACCAGCATCTATAATGCTTTGCCTCAACAGAAAGTTCTATGGAATAATTTCAGGCCCACCAGCTGGGTCATGGAAATATTTTGGGTCAGTTTGGTACCACATGATGTACTCAGCTTCTTCTTCCATGCAGGCACAAGATGCATTGTTTCTTAACTTGTCGTATTCAACCAACAGGGACTTGTTAACATCTCCAATGATGTGTTGCTACACCTGCTAGCACATGTCTCATGGAAGCCTACTCTAGAAATTCTGTTCATGCATGGAAAGGCAAACTCCACGGCACTGTGCTGTTGAGTACTAAGCATTTTTAAAACCTATATCCTTAAGACGTTGAACCTCTTCATGCTTGATTTATTCTACTTAGGTTTAGTTCATGCTGGCATTTCTATATTAAATGGTTTTTCCTGCTGTCTTATATTTTAAAGCCCTTTAAGAAGTTCAACATTAAATTGGCTGCACAATAGAAAAGATTGGAAGAAACAGACTCCCTACCCAACTCTTTTGTTAGCAAGATTGTTTTTGATTAAGTCAAGTCCAAAATGAAAACCACAGGGGCCTTCCATCACAGTTCTCCCCCAAGCCACCCCAAAGTTTCTCCTGCATCTGTTGGACAGTGCCTTGTGAATGCACAGAAGCTTGCATGAAAATCCCAACATTTCAGAAGCATTTCTAGGGAGTCAGGTGAGAGGTGAGCCACTTAGCTCAAGATTAACACCTTCCTAAAATCACTTTTTTCCTTGTTAGAACATTTCAAAAATGATATAACCACAAAAATCCAAGTGGTTATTTAACTATTTAGGAGTTAGGCAATTTCTTCACCTGCTGGCTGCTTTGTTTGTGGCTGTGAACATTTTCTATCTTCATTCCTTATGCCTCTGTGCCAACAGTCAAAAGCCACACATATAGTGTGAGCTTTCTGCAGAGGGAATTGTGATCAGGAGATCTGTGTGTGCTACAAAAGCTGCCATGGATTTTCCTAACCACTTGCTATAAAAACAACAAACACAGCAATCACTATTGTGCATACTGAGATGCTCACTGTGGTCTCCCCCCCCGCTCCCCGAGGCGTGGGCTGTCACTTGTATAGTGTAACTACAGGTAAGATGTGACACTCCACATCTTAAATTCATTTCCTTGCTTAATCTTCACCGCAAATACTGCTCATTTCACAAGTGAAAAGACGAGGGTCACAGCAGTGAAATCTCCTGCCCAAACCGACACAGCTGGCGTGTGGCAGACTGGGGGAATGGAACCCCAGTTTATTTCACTCCCTTTTAGCTCCCAATGACTACTTGAATTTCCTAGTGGAACAGACCATTACAAATATGAAAGCAGATATATACATAGTCTCTGTCCTGAATCTTACCAGGGCCATCCACAAAGATCTGGAGTTGGGGAGAATGTGGGATAAGAATCAGACAACTCCTGCAGAGCAACTTTTCTCTACATCTCACTACAGACATTTGGGGAAGGATGATTCCTTGCTATCCTGTGCCTTTCAGGAGAGTCAGCAGTATCCTGGCCTCCCCTCACTAGATGCCAGCCCAGCCCCTCATTGTGACAACCAGAAATTATGTTAGACATTGTCAGATTCCTCTTGGGACAAAAAGCAAGCCCATTTGAGAGCCAAAAACATAGATGGGAGCCTGGCTTTATATAAAGGCTATAACACTGCTCCAATCCTTCATTACCAAAGACTCCAAAGGAAACCTGAGCTCCAGATGGAGTGAATCAAACCAGAGCAAGTGGATGGTGCTAAGAAAACAGAGGGGTTTGAGATTCCCCCAAGGATCTCTGTACTCCTCAGCTGCAGTGGGCAGGAATACATTCCATGCCCATGCTCAGTAAGTCACGGTTGCTTCACAACAGGCCCTGTGGGGTGTCCTCTGAGAGGCGGGCAGTGGTCCCCTGGCAGGAGCTGGGGCATGTTGCACGCTGGTCCACGCCTGTGCCTGGCGTCCTGGTTTACATGGCCATCTCTCAAGGAAAGCAGAACTGGAGGCAGTCATTGTCAGCAGAGGTGAGGGCGTGAGACCAGCGTGTGGAGTCTGACTGCCAGTCAGTTCTCGTCTCGGCACATCGGGCTTCAGATCTACAGCAGGTATGTCCAGCCTGGAACCCTGGACAGCTAGGGATGCGACCCCACAAGACTGGAAGCTTCTAGGGTTATTACGTGATTGTTATTTGTCACGATGTAAATGACACCGAAGGCTATGTAGGAGAGGGCGAGGTACAGTACCAGATCTGCCTCCTGTGCCCACCACACTCAGCTGGACAGAATCCAAGGTCCAGGGTTCATGCAGCTCCGCATGTAAAATGCAATGATTGCAGTAACAGTACCTCAACTCACCGATGTGTGTGCCTGTGAAGACAGGAGGCATTTACTGTTATCAAGCACTTCTGTAAGTTTTCTTTTTTAATTGCTAAACTTGGGCTTCTTTTATTTGGTAAAGCAAATCAATAAATTAAAAAATCTTTTAAACAGGCATGGTATGAATATAAAAACATCAGACAGTTTTTTGCTCATGGTACTATAACTACATACACATCACTAACACTAGAAATATTACCTGTGTTTTTCTGAAAACAAGACCTAGCTGGAAAATACTCAGCTTTGAAAACTAGAGATCAAAAATACCAGTCCAAGTCAGCCTGTCCTTGCTTTCCCTGCTTTACAAAGTACTCACCGAGCAAGAGAAGGTGATTGTAGGTAAGGCAAGGAGAGGCAGATTGGGACTACATTTCTGATTTCTAGTTTCCAAGGTTGATTCTTTTTATTTAGGTTTTATTTTCCAGGAGAGTATCGTAAGATGTATAAAAATGTTTTGTTGCTTATATTCATTAATCCCATATTTTGCATGCAGCACAGACAGTTCCTTTATACTCCACATGGCCCAGGAAAGCAAGAAGGTTAGCTACCACGGAATAAAATGTCCCCAAACATCTCCTGTGACCAGAGGTGGGGCTTTCAGAAGATGAGACATCAGACAGGACTCATCTGCTAATGAGATCATAGTCTGCTGGCTTGACTGGGGAGTGAAGGAGACGGGAGGTGGGGCCTAGGGGAAGGGAGATAGTGAGCAGATAATCTTGGGGACTACGTCTAGTCCTGACCCTTTCCTCTGTTTCTTTTTCTTTCTGCTTCCCAGCTGTGCTGAGTTGAGCAGCTTTCCTCTGCTACCCAGTTCTGCCCTGTTTCTGTCTTGGAGTAGCCTTACAATGGGCTGAAGCCTTGGGCCAAAATAAGCCTCTTTAAGTATTTTCCTCTGATAGATGATCACGGTGACAAAAAACTGACAAAGCATAAAGGTCACTACTGTTGTATGAAAATGTTGCAGGGTCATATTTCCCAAGGACTTTAGATCTCACTTTATGTGAATCACTGCTGCCCCCCAGGAGCTAGGCAATGTAAGCCACAAAAGGCAGACCTCCATATTTTAAAATGTGAAGGCTCAAGTTAAAGTAAGGCATCTTCATGGCTCGAGTTTTAACCTGAACATCAGGCTGTTAGCAAAACATGGTAACCATGACGCATATTTAATTTACTTGATCTTGGCCATACCAGTCTTATCTCCTCCACAGGTGGTCTCAGGGAAATTAATAGGCTCCTTCAGCTCCAGTTCAAGGCATACCTAAGAGAACTGTGAGCCACTTCATCAACAGATGATAACAAGTAAACAGGGAAAGGGAGCAGGAACGTGCTAAGATGCCAAAGGCATTTTCTGCAGATCAACTCTCACAAAGTCCATCTGCAATTCATTGTCTGTTTCAAATCAGCTGGAGACGGTGGCTACTTCAGAACCACACACAGAACACTGAAAAGCTTTATCACTTGGTCTTTTCATAGTTATTTTGCCTCCTGCTAAGGATGTTGCAAGAGGTATGGTCCTCCTGTTGTCATGGTAACGAGATGCTGAAAGGCTGAAAATAATATTCACACCACAGGGACACTTCCCCTGTCTACACTGAGGTCCCAAGCAGAACCAATGACACTGGCTTCCTGTAGAGTAAGTTCCAAGAGTTTCCTTCAAGTGAACCTGGACATGGCATGGCTTTGAAACCTCTCCTGCTGTGAAGTAGACTGGAGAATGAGTCACTGCAGCCAGAAGGCCTCCTTGGAGCCCAGGACTTGCGTACCTTTGCCAGGTGATGCAAAAGATGAGTCTAGGTTTTTCTCCTTGCAAATCTTCTCTCTGAAGTTCAGTCCATGCATATGCCCCCAAACATTTTTAAAAATAGGTAAGCACAGGGAAAAACAAAGCACCATCTTCACCTCTTGAAGCATCCTAATGCAACTCAGCCATCACTGGCTGGAAGAAGCACCTCTGGAAGCTCAGGACTGGTGCTCAGCCAGGGTCACGCCACCCTTGGGCTTCATCAAGAGCTGTGCGTGCATGGCCGAGGTTCACCATTCTGCTTTGTGTCATGGCAGGTAGCTTGTGAGTCCTTGATGCCCACGTAAACCAGATAAATCCCAGGGTCCAGGGTGACAGTCAGTGGAACACAGCCCAGAAACCAAAAAGGAATTCAAAGTACAGTAGCCTCTGTATTCATGATTTCCACATGGATTCAATCAACCTAAGCAAAAACATTCAGGGAATCATTCCATCTGTACTGAAGACTTTTTTCCTGTCATTATTTCTAAATAAAATAGTGTAAGGACTATTGGCATAAGACTAGCATTAGGTATGATAAGTAACGTTGAGCTGGTTTAAAATATAATGGAAGATTACATAGATTGTATGTAAATACTATCATCTTATATAAGGGACTTAACATCCATGGGTTTCGGTATCTGAAGGAGGTCCTGGAACTAATCCTATGCAGGTACCAAGAGACTACTGGACACGAACTCTTTCCCCATGCATCCAAAGAAATGCCAAGGAGGAACCCCCTAACTGGCCTCTCTACTTCTTCTATTAATCCCTGCAGTCTATTTTCCATAAAGCACCAAGAAGGATAAAAAGAAAATCATGCCACCTTAACTCTCAGCACAGAGCAGTTCATCTTCCTCACCAAAATCTTAAACTCGATCAGAGCTCCCACAGTCTGGACCAGAACCAGCTGCCTCGAACACCATCCCTCAGAAGCTGCAGTCCACACTCCGGCTCCTGCTGCTCCCCAGATGCACAGAGCAGCTTCCAGCCTTCTCCCAAATGCCGCTTCATCAGCCCTGCTCCTCGGAGGGTTCCCCAGCTCCCTCACCCTTGCTTTATCTCCTGTCATATTAAGCATTAAGCATCCATTTGTTTTGTTTGTCCTTTCCCCTCTCAGATTTCAGCTCTGTGACAAGCAGGGACTTGGTGGGTCAGGTGGTTGAGGAAGGGTTCTCTAAAGAGGCGACTTTTCCAGCAGGGACCTCAGTGATCCTTGAATGACACAAGCGACCAAGCAGAGAGAAGAGAGCTCTTGCCAGGCTGGGCAATTCTGAAAAACGACGAGAAAAAATACTCCGTAATTTTTAAATGTTGGCTTCTTTTCTGCCCAGAAACAAATAACAACAACAAAAAAAAAAAAAACAAAACAAAACAAAACAAAACAAAAAAAAAACCTGTTTTCAGTTGCTCAGTACATTTAGTAGGATAAGATGAAGCTTTGTATTGTTATGGATTTATAAAGTCTGTCCTCTGAGCCTGGAATTCTCTCATCAGGAGATGGGTGCGGCCAATAGGACTTCTGCAAGAAACAGGCTTCTGGCCTGGACTTTCCAGCCCTCAGTACGTTTAATTATATTTTAAGATGCCTTGTAGTTTATGTCCATTTCTACCCATTTTTGAAAATCAGGATTAAGCAAATGAAGTGTCATCTTGACCAATACTAAAAAGACTGGTCTAAAGGTTAAGGCAGAAAGTAGTTTAAGGCCTAATTGTTTGGGAGAGAAGATTAAACGAACGAAGAACAAGTTCAAGGCCTTTTCTGGAGAGAGGGAGAGCTAATTCACAGTTACACTAAGTGCCTGGATTACCGGATGCATTTCTTTTGTTGGGATGAAATGCGAATCACTTCTGTTAAGCATTAAAATGTTTGTGAGATGCCTAATCCAAAGTTAAGCTTGAAGCAAGGAAATATCTACCAGGAATACCCTTGCTCAAAGATCTGGAATGGATGTGTTGTTTAAACAGCTTTGACCTCACTCTGTGCCACTGAATAAGGAACTCCAGGGTCCCCAGGCTTACCTACCACCCAGTCATAGGAAAGGACTCACCAACAATTTCACCCAAGGTGGTGACCACTGAACTCACCCACAGATGTTTGCATTGGAACACCATTCTGTTGAAAACATCAAGCATGCACTTGCAATTTTCTTTGTTCATTGATTAAACTTGTCCTGTTGCGTCTTAATAATGAGACTACTAGAATTAGGTTAGGATGAAGACACAGGTAGCTGGAAAATTTTTTCGTTAACTTATTATTTTCATGATCTAAATTCTAAAAATTAAAGCTCAACCCAAATCTTCTTGACTGGTAGCCTCATGACCCTTGACCTGAGACTCGAGCTTCAGTGATTCAGACTGTTCTGTGTGGCTCAGCCCAAATGGTAAAATGAGCTTCCTGCTCTTGCTTATATTCAAGGCGCTTCGGATTCCTGACAGCTTCTCGGTCTCTTTCCCATCATCTCTAAATAATCAGTCCTCTGCAACATGCCCTCTCAACTTTCACCACGTAGTGTGGTTTCTGCTATTTTGATTGATACCGAGAGCACATCTTACGCTTTCAAGATCCCCTATGAGAGGGAGAGCTGAGGATGAGATCAGCTGTTTACATCCAGCAGCTACACTGCACAGTATTTGACTGCTCAGGTAAATCAGCTCATTCGATGAAGAGCCATGGAGCTCCCGCAGTGCACCTGGCACATCCCTGGAGCTGCGCAGACGAGTTCTGAAGGCCAGGGCTTGCTGATGACCAGGACTCCTGCGTGCCCCAGCTGGGACCTCACGTTCACAATGACTCCTGTTGGAGGATTCCCTTCTGGCGAGTCAGCCTGGCCCCACTCTCCATGCCTTTAACAGTGGTTTGCTGTACTCGGCCATCCTCCGAGGAACCACTGACCTCCACAGCTCCCATCTCCCATGGACGTGAACCTGTGCTCCTGCGCAGGTGAGTCCTGGGCACCACCCCGCCTTCCTGGCTCCTCCGCTGAGATACAGTACCAGACCGTCCGGCCCAAGCGCCAAAAGGTTAGCGTGGAATGCATGCTTTATTTCCCCTTGCAACTATACTAAGTATCCCTTCACCAAAAAAATCATGAAATTCATCTTGTTTTTTCTTTCTTTTTAATTCTAGTGGAATAGTAGGGGAATCATAAAATTAATTTCATCCTCCATCTCTTCCTGTTTCTTAGCTACATGGCCAGAGCAGAAGCACATGGTAGTGTTGTAGAGGCAACAGGAAATTCCTGGGAGGGGAGCAGGTCTGTGGGTTTAGGTGCATCTAGAAAAAATTTGATGAGACTCATATTGAAAGATTTTTGTTTTTTGTGCACAAGAAAGAACACCTAGCATTTAAGGCTTGTGGGTTTATATATGTGTCCATGAATGCATGAACTCCATATCCATTGTAGCCCAACAAGGAAACTGAGGTACATAAAGTTGATACAACTTGTCTAAATTCACAATCCAACTTTGTTGCAAATAGAGTTAATGAAACCAGTCATTAAAGTTTTCCCTCAGATAGAAAACGATGACTTCTTCCCTTAGTTTTACTAATAAAATACTACATGCACGCACACACACACAATTTTAAGTTCTTAAACCCTCAGGAAAAGTACTACAATAATAGAACAGAAAGAGATTAACTCATACAGCAAACATAAGACAAACTTACAGAGATAAAAGCAACTGTCCTACTTAGAATATTTTTCTTCAACAAAATGATGATTTATACAAAAAGACAAACCTCTAAAGAAACCTAGAATCCTCTATATAGATGAGAAATACAGTGGCTTATGACTGACCAGCTACACTGTCCGCTCACCAGGTTCCTCGCTGCAGTCAACCAGCAATCAGACAGCTGCACACATAAATGATCACGGTTACCTCAGATGTTTCACTAGGGTTTGGACCATTCATTAACAAGATGCATTTACATTTTTTCTAGTCCAGAAACTTAGAATCTCATTTATATTTACTGACTTTATCATCTTCCTCTGTAAAATACACTTGGGCATCACTCAGATCTTACCTAGCATCAGAGGACCTCTGTGTTAATCCAAAAGGCAAAAGAGAGTTTTTAAAATTCCCATGTGATGGTTTTAAATGTGTCCAGGAATTCTTTCACGTTCTTGTCATTGAGGGTGAAACACACTCTGCTCCCCTTGAATATGACCTTCTTAGATCAAAGAGAAGGCAGCAGCAGAAGCACCTGGGACTTCTAAGCCTAGAGAAGGTGTCTGCTGCTCTCTTCCTGGGACTTCTGGAGCCCTGAGCCACCCTGTAAGAAGTCTGGCTGTCCAGAAACTTCCACATTGGAGAGGCCACGCAGAGAGAGCACAGATGAGAAGAGAGGCACTCAGAATTCCAGCTGCTTGAGTCCTCTCCGCCCAGGCAACAAATGAATGCCTGATAATGCCTTTGAACTGACTCCAGCTCATACACCCTTGGACTGCAGCTGCTTTAATAACTTCACATGAGAACCATCTAACTGAGCCCATTCAGCCCCAGGGACCACAGGAAACAATAAGAGATCATTGCTGTTCTGTGCCATTAAAAGGTAGGTGACTTTCTGTGCAGCAGTAACTATACCATTTTAGGGAATAAATAGTTTATTTAGAGAACTTCTAGTACTTTTTAACTGCTTGGGAATTTTTTCTCTTTCAGAGACTCTTTCCCTTTCCAACTCCATACAACTCTTCTGAGCTGTTCACCTGGTAACTTAGAGCCTCCAGGGCAGACATATGATCTAAACTGGCCAATCACACTGTCCCACCCTGAGTACAGTGACCAATCCAAGCAAGGAAAACCATTATCCAGCAGAGCCAATCAGAGGACCTCGGGGTGCTCACCACACCTTCTAGAAAAAAAGGAGGAAGAGAGTTGGCCTTGAAACAAAGATAGGAAAAGAGAAAGCCGAACATGGAGACAGAAGTATGGAAAGCAGTGACGAGGTAGAGTGACTGAGTCCTGATGCCAGCACTGGAGTTCTTGTATCAATGGTCATCCTAACGTCAGTAAAAACCTCCTGGGGCTTTTCACGCGCATAAATTAATAAGACTTCCTTTTTCCTTAATCTAATTTAAGCTTTATTTCTTTTACTTGCAGAAGAGGTTTCGTCTAGTTCAGTATGATATACTAGGAAAAAAAGGGCCCAGTAAAGTCAAAGGGATGGATACAGTTTTAGCCAGAAACATCTTAAAAATTATAATCATTCATACAAATGTTACATGCCAGTGTAGAAAATATGCAATTCATGAAAAATCATAAAACTGAGGGTTCAGAACAGAGATTGGAATTTGGCTCAATAATTCTATTACTGTACAATACACATAGTTCTATGAGACCCAAACCGTTGTGGTTCACAACACTGAATGTGTCACAGTTCCTTTGGGTCAGATACCTGGAGCAGCTTTTTTTTTAAATGTATATAATGTATAATCATCTTTATTCATAACTTTTTTGGCAAAATATAATAGGGACAATACAAGGCACTGTAGCTGACTGGGTTGGATTCAGGCTGCATTTCACATGCCCACTGAATTGTCCACACATGCACAGTACCGACCCTGCACGTGCAGCTTCCTTTATGAAGTGCAGCGCGCACATTCTAGGCAGTCTTTAAACCAAATAAATACAAACGAAAGGAAATCACTTGCTGAAAACTACATCAAATGAAGGTTACTTATATGTAAACTTACGCTGTTGATATTAACACATGCCCAATGAAAACCAAAAGCTGGAAAAGCAGTTACACTTCCTATTTGACTGGAAAGTTACAACAGTCATTTTATACCATGACCTTTATATCTCAGTTTATTAGAAACTATTATGAACATACATGAGAGGTAGCCAAAGCCAGCAGAGAAATGCAGGGAGATTATTCCATTTTGTGGGGAGAGCAAGCTCTCCAGAACCAGCATGGAAAATGAACATCTGTTGATTCTAGGTGAAATTAACTACATGTAGCTAATTTCAACTCACACTGGGCTGACTTAATCTTTTCCTTGACTTGTTTGGTGTCATTCTTTTAAATCAAGTGTATTCATTTCTTCTAGTTCATCCAGATCTTTCCCAGTAACAAGACCTTCATCAGTAGGAACAGCCCTGACGTCTCCATGTTCTTGTCCATCCACTTCCTCGTCCCGCTCCAAGTGCCTTCGTTCACCATCTTCTGCTCGGCCTCTGGAAGCTTTGTTCAGTTTGTTCTCCTTTATCTGAAGTGTATGTGCTGAATCTTTCAAGACTGGCTACAGTAACGCCTGTCTCATCTATGTCTCTTGGGATGCAAAGGCTTTAATCTATGTCATCGACACTCACAGAATCATCAAACTTGTCACCATCTGATCCTTGAGTGTTGTGTGTATCATCTGCTTCCTCATCCTCATCACTGAGCAGGGCAAAATACAAACAACTCACAGCTACTGATCATCAGAGCCTGCCCGACTTTGAAGTCAGCTTTCCTTCTTTCTCTATCTTGCTCGTTTATCAATCTTTTCTTGTCTTTTCCTTTCCTTCCGTGAAAAGATTCTAGAGTGATTTTGGTGACATTTTGACCTAGTGCAGAACACTTTTGCAACGAGATCTTTTAATGAAACTTCATCTTCTTTCTCTTCTTTTTTCCCCATTTTTCAACACAAATCCAGGAGGAAGTGCATGACAATGCATGAAATTATCACCCCCTCCAGGGCATGCCCTAAACCAGTCATACTTGTTATTTTTAAAAGCTTGCAGACTATTTGAATTTGGGGATTGTTTTCTTTTCCACCTCACTGTGCTTCTTTTCACTACTTCTCCAAGCCTTTTCTCATCCTAGCTGTCCACCGTGTCTTTTTCACACTGTCCATTTAGCTTTTTCTCATCCCAGCTATCGCTGTATCTCTTGCTTCGTTTTTCACACTTTCTCCCCAAAGTCAGATCATGAGAGTGCTTGCACTTACCTCCTCTAGCACACTGTCCTTGTTTGAAGAAGGCACATACTACAAACCTGAGAGCCACACCTTTACTTATTTTTTGAGCAGCAGCTATAGGTTTGAAGGGCTTGTTTAGCTCCTGCAACTCTTTCTTCTCGTCGTCTTCAATTTCTTTTCAACTTTATTTTGTGCTACCTGATGTGGATTTTGTTGACCAAATTTAACTTGCTGAGTGACAGCTTTGACAAGCTTCTATCACTTTGCTCCTTCCTTCCGGTTTAGACTGCGAGTTCTGTCTTCAGGCATCAGCTCCATTTCTGCTCCACCTTTTTGTGCTGCTCCTGGCCTGAGCCTGTTTCTTGGGGTGCACTGAGGAGAGAAGTGGCACCAGCCAGACTGGAGGATGGATGGATGTGGTGGGGGAGTTTGGCACTGCAGCAGGAGGAGGAGGCTAGGAGCAACTTAACTGGAATCTGCGCCTCAGCATTTCTTGGCTGCAATTGAGCCGTCTGGCAGAGCTGGGGCCTCACCTGAAAGTTTGCACTAGAGGCATCCCCATTCAGTCTCGCTCCCATCGTCGATGGCAGGACACATGTCCTCCCTGGGCTTTGGCAAAAGGAAGCCTTGGTTTCCTGCCACGTGGCTTTCCATCATGGCAGCCTTCAACGTGGCACATTAATGAAAAGACTACAAAAGTAAGGGCAAGACGGAGCCCGTCCTCTGTGACTCAACACACAGGTGTCATCCCACCACTCCACCCAATTCTGTTCCTAAGAACCAAGTCCCTAGTCCATCGCACTGTGGAGGGGAGACGATGACCCAGGATATGAATACCAGGATACAGAAAGCATCAACCACCACTTTAGCAGCTAAGTATCCCTCCAGGATGAGTCTCCTGTCACCAAGGGCTTCTGTGTGCTCAAAGGCCAAACTGAAAGTCACAGTGTGCTATCTTTGAGTTATTGGTACAGAAATGGATGATGCCAGAAGAATTTCCCTAGGAAACTGAAAGGAACTGATCTCCAAGACTGAGAAATAGTAATAAAACAGGAGCTATGGACAACACACTTGTTAGAAGGTGAAATCTAGCTTTGTCTTAAGGTGCTTAGATGCACACTTGTCTTACTTAGCTTACTGGAAAGCAGTCAAGGGACAAGAGTACTGGGCAGAAGTTATGATGATACTAGACCTTCTCAAGCTCTCAGTGTGCTGGCATTGGAAATTTTGAGTCAGAATACAGAAGGCGTAACTTCTTGGTCTGAAGGATACCCAACCCAGATCAAAGTTACTTTTCTCTTGTTGATGAGACAAAATGCCCGCCGTCCAAGAATAAGGAAGGAAAGATTTATTTAACTCACAGTTTGTGGAGGTTTCAGCCCATAGTCCGCTGGCAGAGTGGCATGGCAGAGGGCTATAGTTCATGACAGTGGAAGACAGCAAAAGCAGCAAGAGCAAAAAAGGAGGAGCATGCAAGAAGATTCTTTCTGTCACTTAAATTGTATGTAGGCTACCCAGCCCAGAGTGGGTGTAACACTTACACCTATCATCCCAGCATTGGACCATGAATCAATCACAAATTCTAGAAGCCTGCCCCCATGATTGCATGAGGCTTTGGGGGGACATCCAGATACAACCCATAATACATAACTACTTGGTCTAAAGGATACGTTGCCCAGGTCGAAGCTGTTCTCATCTAAGGCACTGAGGCCACTCTTGCCTGTTTCCCTGGTAGAAGCACAAGCATACCTGGGCCTGTAGGAGTAATGGCCACAGCCCAGAGCAGATGGACGCATGGAGCAGGGATAATGGTGCCAGCTAGCTGCTTATCAGGAGTACTTGGACCCCTCTGTTTCAAAAGAGCATTTGGGTTTCCTTCTTTCTGATCGCTAATTACTCCATAAAATCCTGTTTGGCTATTGTAAGCATGTTTCTCTAACCAAATGAGTCCATAAAACAAAATCAGCACCATTACAATAACTTCTTATTAAGCTCTAAAAAAAGACTATAGTTATTTGTATTTAGCACACGGAGATCATTTGCATAAAAATTATTGAATGTAGAATTTTGAAACAAATTTTAGATCTCAGGGTGCGTCACTCTAAAAATAGTTTCACTTTTCAGATACATACCTGTAGAAGGAGTTATTTCTGTCATTTTTAAGTTTTCCACACATAAAGCGTACGTTCTAGATTTTGCATGCTTGCTATTCACAAAAGGTGGTATTAAGCTGCCCTGAGAACATCAGACGAGAGCAAATAGTCTGAGGAGCTCCATTATGTGCAGGCTTCCCAAGGAAGGCCAGAGTGGAGAGGGAGAAAATAAAGCAGCAATGAGCTATTGGTTTTGGCAATAAGAAAATTTGCTCAGTTTGATTCCAGGTACATATCTGACAAGTTTACCCAAAAGTGCAAAATAACCTACCCTCTAGTTATCAAGCAAGATATGTGAACTGCAGAGAGCTCTTCTTACAAAACTGTTTCCCAAACACAAACATAAGATGCAATGTTTTATGGTTGATTCTGACCTTCAAAATTGGAGTCAGCCTTCCTTAATGTTACTTCCCAAGCTAGTTATAAACCATTTGAAAACAAAGTCTAAAGCTTGGCATTTTCTAGAGTGATGGCTTTAAAGTTCCTTTCTCCTTCTAATCCCTTCTGCTCAAAAATAGAAACAAGGCAGGAGGTACAAAGGTCTCCTTTCTAACATTTTAGTATTGTCCATGAAGATAGCATACAAGGGTGGGAGGCTGAACCAGCTCAGGCAGCTCTCAAGTCTTGTGGCTAAAGGAGCGGCACCACAAATACATGCCTCTAGGAATGCCAAGATAGAAATCGTCTTTGAAACCATTTTGAAGTTCTTTGCTTATATATATAATTTAATCAGGTATAATTGTGACAGAAGACATGATTGCCAAAAGTTTGGATTCTTAGTCTTAATTCACAGATCCTCCAACTGAGAGGGGAGAATCTTACCTTGCTTTCCTCCCCCAGGGAAGCCCCACATTTGCCTTTTCTGCACTCAAACCCCTGTCTTCTTATAGCCTACTAATAACTTCTTATGTGGACTTCAATTAGTTTCAACAGTTGTATCCAAAACCTCCTCATTGCTGAGACGAAATACCCGATGCCCAAAGTTAAGGGGGAAAGGTTTATTTAGGTCACAGTTTGAAGAGGGTTCAGTCCATAACCTGCTGGCTCCAATTCAAGGTGTCACAGCAGAGGAGAACAGTGCATGGCGGGCAGACTAGCAAAGTAACAAGAGGCCAGGGGAGACAAGCCTCTTTCTGCCCCTCATCTTGTAAGCAGGCTACCCACACCAGGATGTGTGCAGCACTCACACCCTTAATCCCAGCATTGGACCGTGAATCATTCACAAACTCTAGATTCAGCCACCCTTGAAAACTCTGCCCCCTGTGACTTCATGAGGCTCTGGGAGGACATCTAGACACAAACCATAACACCTGGGTTAGACATTTGGGTTATCAAATAGTCATTGCATTCCTCCTCTACTTAGAAATATACTCACAATTTGGGAAGAAGGACCTCAGCCCCAAGACTCCTGCTCCAGGTGAGTGGCACTGAGGATGCCATGCCTTTAGCTGTCTGGAAGGAGCTTGGTAACTCATAGGTACCGGTGTCAAGGTCTAAGTTATCATTCTGTTTCTGTGCTTCACTCTCTATTCTTCGTTTTCTTCATCTCTGCAATGGAGGTGCCAATAGTGCCCTCCTTAAAGGCACAGAGCAAGGGTTACATGAGATGTTCCATGCAAAATGCTTGTAACAGTGCACATAGTAGGAATTCAAGAAATCACTGGATGGAGACATAGTCAGGCTCAAGATGAGATGATGGTGATATTGATGTTGCAGAGGGAAGTGGTGCCAAAGCCATAGGAAGAGAAAGGACTTGACTTCAGAAACTGAAAAGAACAAACCAGACAAAAGCAAAAAACATGAAGCTTCAAATGTGAATGCCACCACTGTGATCTGGAAAGTCCATGGGGGCCATATGTTGAAGTCTGATTGCCAGCCCATGCCATTATTGGGAGGCTGGGGGACCTCAGGGACATGGGCCTTAAGGAGGTCTTCAGGTCACTCGAGGCGTGCCCTCAAAGGCCAAGGCAGGATCCCAGTCTCCTCCTCCTCTTCCTTGCTGACCATGAGGTGAGCAGCTTTGCTCTCCCATGCACTCTGCCCATGATGCATTGCTCACTGTAGGCCTAAAAGCAACAGGCCAACCAATCATGGGCAAAATCTAAACTGCGAGTCGAGACAGCCTATTCTCTACAAGTTCTTTATCTCGAGTACTTACAGTGACAGAGGCTAGCACATGGGCTTTTGTGTTCTCTAAAACACAAGATTGTGTGCTTGGTGAAAGACTTATAAGGCCATAATCAAGTCTTAGCCTGTGATTGTTTATCATGATATGTCAACTTCATGAATTAAGAAATGCCTAGTAGATTTGTAGACTGCACTCCTGGAGGTGTCCTGGTGGATTGTAGAGGCGTAGCCTGGGTTTTACATATACAGACCCTCACCCCGTCCTCTGATGCTGGTCCACTGTTCTGCTTCCTGGACACCACAGACTTTCTCCACCACACCCTCCCGCCAAGATTGGAAACCTCGGAAGTCAGGAGCCGAATTAAACTTCTCCTCCTTTAGGTAGTGGGTGTCAGATACTGTGTCCTGGCAAGAAGAAAGATGACTAATACACAGCCCTGGGACTTATAAGTATCAGGTACAACCCTCTCATTTTCCAGATGTGGAAATAAAGGCCCAGCAAGGCAAAATTATGCACAAGGTCATACAATCAATTTGTGACAAAAGGAATGATATAATAAAGATCTCTTGGCAGCCAGGTTAGCATTTTTAACCTGGTGTCTGACCAGTTTCTACTCCTAACACTATCAAGAAAGCATGCAATGTATCAGGACCTGCAAAACAACTGTAAACATAAACAAACCCCAATACACAATTGTACTGCTGAGAAGACAGATGTAGCACCTTTGGCATCAGTGAGACGGATAGAAAGCAACTATTACAACTGTAAAAGTTCACACCTTGGTATCATCAGAGAGAATGTATATTTACTAGAGCATCAGTCTACACATAAGCCAGAGGGAACCACAGAGCACAAGCTGGCTGTGGGCAGAACAGGAAAGGGTGGGATACTGGTTCTGGAAAATGGTCCTACACCAACTAGAAGAGCTAAACAGCACTTTATCATCTCTAATTTACTGTTTTGACCTTTTCAGCTGTCTGAGATCTGGGATACAGATGCACATCTCAACTCTTTCACTTGCTGGCTTTGTGACCTGGGCTGGTTACTTTCACCCCCAGGGCTCCAGCTGCTCTTTCTGTAAACAGAAGGCAACAGCATCTAACTCACAATGCTGTTTTCCTGAGGCATCAGAGAGTGGCAGAAGATGTCTGGCTGAACGTCTGACCCATGGTACCACCCCAAACCAGGTATATCCAAAGACGTTCATGTTCGGGAAAAGTAGCAATGATCTGCTATATGGCCTTTCCTAATTGGGCTTTTGTTCTGTTTTACTTTAATGATTTTTCCAAATTAAATAGAGAGCAAAGAGCTGGTTTAGATTACAGGGTCGCCACAAAATAACTGAGAGAGTAGATATGACCCATTTTTAAGCTGCCACAGCATAATTGGAAATACTTTCTCCGTTTTGGGAAGGAGACAGAGCTGCAAGCCTCCTCTTCTCTGCTTGGTGGGCCAACCGAGCAAAGCAAGCCAGTGTGGCAGCTCTGAGGCACTAGCCATGCCTGAGAGGTTCTCTTCCTCAGACCCTCCTGCGGTTCTCCCCAGAAGGCTTGCTTAGTGCTTGCCCAGAACTGTTGAAATTTCCTCTGTGTGTAGTACTGGTTCCAAGCACAGTCATCCTAAATGCATCCATCCAGGGTGCTATTGATGCAATCTCTAATGCCATCTGTCGGTGGTGGGTAGAGTTGATGTGCTTTGGCCCACTGCACGGCTCTGTTGAATTCAGTAACAATTTATAGCAGATTGTCTTCAAAGATTGTCATTAACTCATTTTACAGGAAATACCAATGGGAGTCCTTTAGGCTGAAGGAAGTTAACTCCAGATAGCAGTCCAAATCCACACGAAAAAACCAAGTACACCAGTAATTGTGTAACTGTAAAAAATAGTATGAATACTTACTTATTCTCCTTTTTCCTCTTAACTGTTATAAAAAGCAACTACAGAAAACATATGTACATAATTGTGCTGCTGTCGGTCTAACATGTAGAAGTGTACAATAACTGACAATAACAGCAAGAAGATGGTAGACTAGACCAAAGTTGTATCAGAGAAGGGAAATGATACCAGATGGTAATTTGAATCCACAAGAACAAATGGAATGAACCAGAAATGGCAAGTATGAAGGTTATAAAACAAGCTCTATATAGACTCACTCTCCTTCCTTCTCTCAGCCTTTTTAACAGCCATAAAACTATACAAAGCAATAATTACAAGAAACATTTTCAGGTTTGTCACAGATCTTGCAGTAACACATATAAAAGCAAAGGCACAAAAGAGAAAAGATCAGACTGAGCTGTATAAAAACAATGTTTTTAAAGCTCAATGGAATTGTTTTTATAAATGTGAAGTAGATGCTAATCATTTAACATGTGTATGGGAAGCCCATGAACAATTACTAAGAAAATACCTGAAAAATGAAGAATGGAAAGATCATGGTGGGTTAAATGGTTTGCTAGCCAACAGTCACTTAATTCAAAAGGAGAGAGACAATAAAAGAGATGAGACATGTAGAACATAAAAAGTAAAATGACAGGCATAAACCAAATTATATAATAATGACATTAAATATGAATGCATAAAACAGTTCAGTCAAAAGGCAGAGATTGTCAGACTGGATATTAAATGAAATCTGACAATATGTTAAAGTTAAGAACACTATAGATCCAAAATAAAAGGATAGGACAAGATATATCATACAAAGACTCATCCTGAAAATTATATATTAGACAAATAGACTTGAGAACAAAAAGTGTTACTAAAGATAAATAGCAACATTTTTATAATAAAAAAGGGCCAGTCATATAAGAAACATAAACACATATCTAAAACCAAAGCCCAAAATACAAAAAGCAAAAGTGACACCAAATTGGTAAAAATAGATAATTCAACAATAACAGTGTGAGACTTAAACATTCTACTTTAATATACTAATAATTTATAGAATAACTTGACAAATGTACACAGAAATAAAGACTAGAAAACACTATAAATCAACTAGGTTAAATGAAACCTTTAAAACACTTCACCCAAAAAATAACAAGATACAAATTTTTCTCAAGTACACATGAGACATTTTCCAGGAGACCATATATAGGCAATGAAGGAGTTTACAATAAATCTAAGAAGATTTAAATATCATGAATATATTCAGTGAACACAAAGGAAAGAAATTAAATATCAACAACTGAAAGAATTGAAGGGAATTCAAAGTGAGTGGGAATTAAAGAACACATTCCTAATAATGGATCAAGGAATAAATTACAAAGGAAACAAGAAAATATGATGATTAAAAATGAAATTCATGAGATGCAGTTAGGGTGTTGCTCAGAGGAAAATTTATAGCTGCAAAAAGTGACATTAAAAAAGAAGACCTTATAGCAATAAAATTATTATCCACTGGGCAAAGACAAATAGGTGAAAAATAATCAAGATCAAGTAAAATATAGACTAGAAAAAATAGAGAAAAATCAGTGAAAGCAAAGAGAAGCCACCAACAATTTTTTACCTGCTCATACACAAACATCACTACACACATGAGGATCAGAGTGCATACTGTGGTACCTCAGTTCAAGAATGCTTTTATTTGTGAACAGTTTGGTTCACAAACAACGGAGTTTGGCAACTTGTTGTTTTTGTTTGTGAACTGCATCAGGTGACAAACATGACCATGGCCATCTTTCCCACAGAAGCACAAATATGACCATCTTTTCCAAAATTGTAAACTGTGGTCCTACTGTACTTTTTGCTTTTTTTTATCAGATCTGCTATTGTAATTTACATTGACCAATCAAACATGGCAGAAATGACACTTACAGAACTCTCATGTGCAGGTGAGCCAGGCACTAAGAAGGCTTCCCGGAGAGCCCTTGGAAGATGAGAAGGCACAGAGTGAAGAACTGAGAAGCCAGAAGTCTACCACACGGGAGGACACAACTGCTCATGCCTTTCAGTCTATCCTCACCACCAACAGATTAGACCTTCAAAGCTGTCTTAGTCACCACCATGAGGAGCAGAAGACCCACCCAGTGGACCCACAGAATAAGGAGAAACAACGTGATCATGTTAGGCCACTAAGTCAGAGATAACTGGAAACAGTTAAAGAAAGGACTTTCCAATATAGGAAATGTTGCCTGAATTTCCATCCTCTATGATACTGAAGATAGAAAGTACTGATCTTCTAGTCTAGCGATTCTGAAACTCTAACAGGTAAAACTAGATGAAAGTTAAGCTTCTCTGCACCAAGGAAAGATGACGGTGGAGACACCTGAAACCTCACCACCTGACCTCTCTAATTACCCCGCAGGAGATCTCTGAATACCACTGCCAGAGCCTTTAAATAATCAAACGAGCCTTGTGAAGAGATGTGAAGAAATAACTATGCAGATGAATACCATGACTTTACAGATGAGGCAAGGAACTAGAAAAAGAGCTGCCGTGTCGTATAAAGAGTTACTGGCTGATTTGCAATCAAAGTCAGGTCTCCTGAACTGCATCATCCCTTCATCCTCAACACCGGAGTTTTTCTGGAAACAATTTCATGTTCTGCTTGCTTTTGGAGCCATTTCTAATATAATAAGCAAAACAGGTAAGACATAGACTTTGGAGCCACACTCCTTACTAGCTCTGTGACCTTAATTACTGCCAGCAATAGAGATCGTCACAGGGTCCTCACTACAGCACTACTCCCCAGGACGATCAGTCAGCTACCTGATGACAAGCTGATTACACTGAACCATTTCCACCCTGGAAAGGGTATCATCTGGTAACAAACATTATTCTAGGAGCAGATTTGCCCTCTCTGCATACCACGATTTCAAAAAAACTATTGTCTGTGGACTTATAGGATGCTTACCGACCATCGTGATATTCCACACAGCATTGCCTCTGATCAAGGAACTCACCGCCAGCAATGGGCCCATCCTCACAGGATTTGCTGATCTTGCCACATCCCTCACCAATTTGATGTAGCTATCTTGGTGGAATGATGGAACAGCCTTTTGAAGACTCATTTACATTACCAGCTAGGTGGAAGATACCTTGCAAGTTTGGAACTAAATGCCGCAGGAGGTTGTATAGGCTCTGAATCAGCATGGTGCTACCTCTCCCCTAGCCAAGATTTATGGGTGCAGGAATTGAAGTATACCCATTAGCAAACACAGTTACTGATCCACTAGTAAAGTTTCTGCTTCTTGTCCCTGAAATTTATTCTTTGCTAATCTAGAAGTCTTTAATACAAAAGAAGAATACGCTCAACCAGGAGAAAGAAAAATTTTTCTACTAACCTGGAAATTAAAACTACTACCCAGCCAATTTGAGCTTCTAACAACTCTCACTCAACAGGCAAAGAAGATATTAGTGCTGTCTGGAATGAGTAATCGTGACTGTCACAGAAAAATGGCAATACTGGTCCACAAAGGTTGTAAGGAAGAATGCAACTAGAATGCAAGAAATCCCT
The DNA here is from genome assembly GCA_004363535.1 of Dasyprocta punctata. Classification (NCBI taxonomy): domain Eukaryota; kingdom Metazoa; phylum Chordata; class Mammalia; order Rodentia; family Dasyproctidae; genus Dasyprocta; species Dasyprocta punctata. Next base: position 74,546 of record RJWM01002802.1, read on the forward strand.
TAAGGCATCTTAGAATTATCAGGTCCCATGATCAAAGTCAACGGAAAACTGTAAAATCTCAATTCAAGCAAGACTACTAACACCCTAGAACCTTCAAGAATGTAGATTTGTGTCACTTTACCAAGTAAAAATATATAACCAGTTAATGTGCTTGTTGAGGGTAAACCTAATATGAATTGAGTGGTAGAACAAGGTAGTTACAAAGACCAGCCATGGCTACCTGATTATAGAAGAGTGTAATTACTATGTATTTCTTACTTTTATTGTGAGTATTTGTATGTATGCCCACTTGTACACATGACACACACACACACACACACACACCAAAATACCTTCTTTCCTCTTTTATCCTCTTATTATACAAGGTAACATTGATTTAAATTGTAGTAGCAAAGTATTATACACTTATCATTTGGTATTTATATCGAAGCATGGGTATCATCACCCAAAGACATTGCAGCATTGTCTGAGGAAAGGGTTAGTGGGTTTTCAGTTACACACAGGGCATTTATATCGTGATAGAGGAAGTGTGATCTTGTTATCAACTTCATTGGTAGATTAAGCACGGTTTGCAGAGGCATGCATGGGTCTCCACTTGACAAGGTATGGACCATCACAGCTAATTTTACACGACAACTTTGCTGCACTACACAATTTTTAGTCAAGCGCCAGTCTAATTATTGGTGTAAAGGTGCTATTTTAGATGTGATTAATACATAAATGAGTAGAATTTGATTAAAGCAGATTACCTTCCATGATGTCATTTCCAATCAATTAAGAACCTTAAAATAAAAAGGCCAGAATCCACTGAGGAAACAGGAATTTTGCCTCCAGACTTGACGCAGGACGCCACCTCTCCCCGGATCTGTCCCCTTCCCAGCTGCCCTGCTCACCTCGGACTTGACAGGCTTCACAATGGCACGGACCGCCTCTCTCCTTCCCCTCCAGCCCCCACGCACCTCCTGTTGAGTCTGTCTCTCTAAAGAACCTCGGTGCAGTACTTGAACTTTCTATGCCTCTAATGTGTTTCTGTGAGATAAAGACAGCAGTGAATCAGATTTGTGGGGAGTATATGAGTTAATCATACAAAACGCCCTACAAGGAGAATAAGAGTAAATAAGCTGTTATATTAATGTAAATAAAGTGCCTCTATAAAATACCTCAATTTTCTCTTAGAATATTATTTCAATGCCTGTTCATGAAGCTCATCAAGATATTATAGATATCAGTCTCCTCTGACTACAATATAAGACCTTGAGGACAAAATTGGGCTTTATCCGTATCCTCAGAGCATAGTGCATGCTTAGCAAAGAGCAGAGTCCCAGTGTTTTTGAGTGAACAAAGGAGTGAATGAAAGAATTCTGCCTTATGGCAGACCCTAAAGTCCACTGTTTTTTATGAGTTATGTCATATTAGTCTGATCATTTCTAAACCAAAGTCACTGATGGCTAAACTTTGGTAATGCTAAAGAAAAGAATAGCTGAAAGGTAATCATTTTAGTAATGAATCACTTACTACTTACTGTTCTTTAGCTAACAGATGTTAGCTAAAATTTCTCAACATGGTCTTAATCATAACTCAGAATCATTCACCTTCCGAAGCCAGTTACCACAGGATAACTTGTCTTCAGGCTAAGATGCTGGAGAACTGAGTGCCTGCTTGGAAGAAAATGAACAGGTGTTAAGACTTCACTGGTTTATCAAAACTAAAATGCCTGAAAGAAGCCAGAGCCCAGAAACCCTCAGTCTGTCTTCCTTTGTTATACTAATGGCTGGGAACCAGCCTGGCGACCACTGAATTACTACAGCTGGGTCACCCATTCTTAGCAGTTTGCTATGTTTACCAACGTTAGCATGTTTGCTGAAGTGCCGGAAATGGAAGGCAAGCGCTGTTTCTAGAACAATCAGCATTATACTTGCATGAGCTAACTGGAGTCAGCTGCTGAGATTTCAGGAGAAACAGTCTTTTAATTATCATTATAATTAATAATAATAATGACAAGTAATTTTCTAAGCAGCAAGAGTAAAATCACTCGACATTTGAAATTGACACATATGTTTAGTCAGGATTATAGGCTCAACTGTTCAGCTCTTTGAGGATCTAGCAGTTCTCCTGTCAAGATGAGCATATGAACTTGAGGATTTTGGAAATTTGATTCATAAGGAGCAATGGAATCCCAGTCCCACAAGGTCAAAGCCAATGAACTCAATCTACATTTAATCTCTTTAGAAGAGCTGTACATGCATAGACATAGAAATGTATCCAGGATACACTGCCAAGCTGAGGACAGTAAACTACAAGATGGTATGTATGTTAATTTTATGTGAACATAACCACAATAATAAAAATAAGAAATATGTTATGGAAAGACACGTAGGCTAGAAAATAAGTAGATGATATGTATTCTGGAAAAACCAGAAGAATATATACTAATATATGCAGAAATGATTTCTGAGAAAATGTAATTCCACAGTAATTACAAAAGTAGCCAGGGTTATTCCCCCTCCTTATAGCTTTCTTGTTTGCAGTGTGACTTTCCAATTCTCCCCACCAAGATGTGGAACTCACATCTCCTACCTTGGATCTGCACTGGCCTCGTGATCTGTTTTGGCCAACAGAAGCAGCAGTAGAGAAGGCATACCAGTTAGAAACCAAGGCTTTAAAAGGCTGCAGCTTCTTCTCCTCAGGACCCGTTCAGCATCATGAGGACAAGTCTTGAATTAATCTGCTGGATGATCAGAGAGACACAATCTAGACATCCCCATGGGTAACTGGTAACCATCTCCATCATATTTGATAATGAAGCATCTGAAACCAGTCAGCCCTTAGCTAGCACACCAGTCGACCACAGGCAAATATGTTACCTCAAGTGGAATCTGCTAAGTCTAGGCCATAGCCACAAAACCAGCCAACTAACATTTAAACTCATGGGAAGTAACAAACATTCACTACTCCAAGCCACCAGACATGAGCATGGTTTGTCATGCAATATTAGATAACTGATACATGTAGACATAATCTAACAATCCTTTTCCATAATGTTATAATTGTACAATAAGCATGTGTTGCTTTTTAAATCAAAAAGTCAAGACTGTTAAAAGTCTAATACTTTCGAGAAAATAAACCTGAGGCTCAGAAGGAGAATATGGCCCAACTGATTAGAACGCTGGCTGCAAGTGGTAAAAATCTAAGGTGAAGTTTAAGTAAATTAACTAATTGATGTGTGTCTATTTTATTCATGATTGAATCTAGGCAATGGAGTTATATTGTCTGAAATATGTCTTGTTCTTCTTTTGCTTCTCTTCTCAGACACATACTCATAACAATGTTAAATGTTGTCAGTGGTCATCAGCAGGTTTACCAACCTCCACTGTAAAGGAGAATTCTTTGGTCCTAAAAATTCTAAGTCTCCTTCCAATTGGTCTAGCTTGGATTACACACCATCTGTCACTCAGTTGCTGTGCTTCATTGGCCAGGCCTACTCCTGCTCTTCTTTGGGAAATTGTACTAAATAGAGAAAATGAAAACACAGGTGTTTGTTGTTACCCATACAGGGAAAGCAAGATTTGTATAAGAGGGAAGGAAACCAGCTCAGAACACCCAAGGACACATAAGCAGTAAGCAGCCAAGTTGAGACAGACCCCTGGTTTTTCCAACTCCCCGAAGAATTTCAAAAACTAGAGTAAATAAAATCCAAAATGTACAATAGATGTTGTGAAAGTGAAAGGGAAAGACACTGCTCAAAAGGAAAGAACTGGGATGGGGAAAGGAGAAAAGAAAGAAGGGGAAAGATGATATATATATATATATATATATATATATATATATATATATATGATAGCTGACTACACTACTAATCTCTGTTCATCCAAAAGAACAGATTGTGTTTTCATTGTTCAATTGTTTGATCACTTTTATGCCTATATTTTGTAATCTGAACAACTACTTTGAATATAACAATACACAATATATTAACCAGTGCTAATCTCCTATTGTTTTGCTCTGAAATTCTATATCATTGTTTTTATTCTTTTTTTGTTTTTAAAAGAAAAAGAAAAGAAAAGAAATTGTGTCTTGATAGCAACCTCAAAAACAAAAACAAAAAACACGGCATTCCACATAACTGCATGAGGTCCATTCATCTCTACCCTTACACTTCTTCATGTGGTAGAGAATCCCAGGAAACAGGAAATGTTCTGCTGCGGTCACCTCATGACAAGATCCTGCGCTTCACACGTTACTGTGAAGTGGCCGTGGCCCATTACTGGGAAGGGATAGGCTCACTGTCTCTTCTCTCCCACTGCCATTGATCTATCCTATAACTATCAACGTGGAAGTTGGAAGATCAGAGGGGCAGCTTAGTTATCCCCTCACAATCCATCTGCTTTACAAACCTTCCCAGATAGAGTAGTAAGGATGCTTCATCACAGCAGCAGGGTGGACAGCAGCACTTCCTGCATGGAATGAACTGAGTCTGTAAAAATAAAAGCCTGTACTACACTTAGACAACCTTTAGGCCTTCGTCCAACAGTTACTTACACACTGCCACATGTGCCACGACTTCTCTTTGCAAAGCCTCCCGACTTAGTTAAAAAACAAACAAACAAACAAAGAGATAAAGCAATAGGCTCAAGTTCACGGTCAGACCAAATGCATGTCCACTCTGACCATCCCAGGCTGGAAAGTATTCCGAGCCACCAAGGGGGAGGCAGAGGCATTTTTCTTCCACGTATTTGGCATCACAGGGACAAAAGCGGTCCGTGTTGGACAGCATTTGATGCTCCCACCATCCCAAAATGAAGTGGTCTCTGTCACCATCTCTTTGCTCATTGATCATGGACTGCCCTGCGGCATTTCTTTCTTTGGTAATTTTCAACTGAAAATTTAATCCTCGTGGATTTTTTCTCAAGTTCATTGTGTCTCCCACAGAGCTACCAAGTGGCACCACAGGGGCAGGGACTCTACAGTGAGCCGGTGAAGAACACAAGCCTACTCTCTCTGTGTGTCCGCTCCATTCAGCTGCTTGCAATCAGTGGGCTCTGAGGACTTCAGGGGCAGGACCCACTGAAGGAAACGGTACTCTCTGTCATGGTCAGTGGTACTCTCTGTCACGGGCCCCACACAGCATGGGGCTGAGTGACCCCAAAGCAGCCAGGCAGCTTGCAGTCATTGCAGCTTGGCCCCCACCTTCCTTCTTATTTGGCCCCAAAGCATCACGTCCTCAATGGGACAGTGTCCTGATCTTTAAGTAGCTATAGATAAATGGAAAATTAGGTCAGCATCTCTCTCTCTCTCTCTCTCTCTCTCTCGCTCTCTCTCTCTCTCCCTCTCTCAGTTTCAGGTCAGCATGTGCTGTACACACTGGTGTTCTTTAAGGAATCAATTCACTTTGTTTCTGATTAGAAAATCATCATGCACCTTACATGGTAAATTTAGAAAATAAAGGAAAAATTATAATAGAATAAGATAAATAAAAATGACTATAATTATGTCATCCAGATATAATCAATGATAATATTTTTGGAGACCTTCCTGTCAGGCAATCTCTTTTTATATTTAAATTTTCACCCCCAAATTTTCTTCATGTCAGTAAATATTTGCTTTTGATCATTTAGCAGCACATTTTGAACATTTTAAATACCATCACTCTTCCCCTAATGTGTTTACTCTGAGTAAGATTGTTTGAGACAAATTTCCACACATTGATTTTCAATTTGAGACCTTATTGCATTGAAGTATATTGGTTATGATGATGTAGGTAACTATTTATAGCTCTCCTAACTATTTATTCTCACTGAATTGTTACATTAAATAAAACATTTTCAGGGGCTCTGTCTCCAAACTAGAAAAGCACCCTGAATTCACACTCACCATGAGTCTGCTTTGTCCAGAATGTAGGAGAAATGAATAATCTTCTAAGAAGAGAAGAAGCGTCAGGTTCGAGGTACCTTTGGGAACACGAACCGTAGTGAACCACGCCTTCCCTCCCCACTGCGGGGCGAGTGTCCTGGGACTCTCTCTGGCTTTGCACTCTGCCCCCCACCGCCGTCCGCAGCCCACACCCCTCACGGAAGAAGGATCGGAGCCTGCGGGCAAGACAGCAAGGTCTCCCAGGAGGCAGCGCAACGCACGCAGAGGGAGCAGCCTGCACCGAGGCCTCCGGCTGGAGACAGCAGGAGGGACAGCACTGGGAGGCCGACATGCTAGCGGGATGCACTTCGCGAGGAGGACAGCTTTAGGAGTCCCCCGTGATTTTAAACGGGGGGCCTTAAGTTTTCATAGACTTCAAAAGAAAAATTGAATCTATTTTTTAGGTTAATAATGTTGAGCTGCATTAACGGTTCCAAAATTTAATCGCATAATAATTACTAGGTGTTCGGTAAAAATTTGGATTTTCAGGCCTTAGCAGAGACCTACTAAATCTGAATCATAGATAGGATGGAAGGAGGAAATCAGATAATAAGTGTTTGTTAAAGTTTCCCAGGGAATTCTAATGCAACCTGTGGAAATCAAAATTCTCAGAACGGTGATTTGCGATTTGGTGTGCTTGATGTGAGACGAGGACAAACTGACGGAGCGAGTCACCCGGACGGAGTGGAGGCCCGCGTCCTTCCAGCAAAGGGGCGCACTGCGAGTGTGCGGCTCTGTCCTCAGCCAGGGCTTCCTAATTTCTCACTGTGAAGCGGGGTTCTGAAAGCCAGTGCTCCCCTCAGCGAGGTCTGTGGGTGCTCAGCAGCCAGCCAGCTCGTCTAACCAATGAGAAAGAACCAAGTTTACCACCTGATTGTTTTAGTTCTAGCCAAAAGTGAAGAAAATTGCCCTTTTAGTTGGACTAAATGGCTTTCGGATGTGAAAATATACCACGTACGGGTGACATTTTCGAATACTAAAACAGGTCAAGCATATGCATTCACTGCTCTCGTGTCATGAATCCCTCCCTGGGAATGCTTTTCTGGGAAAGAAAAAGCGTAAGGTACAGCTTCCCCTGAAGACACACGATTTGATAAAGAGAATATAATTTATTCCAAAAAAACAGGAAGGGAAGAATGTAAGGGCCTCCCTCATCGAAGGCCAGATTGTGAAGAGAGGAATTTGGTGAGATCTGGTCTGTATAATTACATTAGCTTTGCAGAGGGCAACCATCTTGCAGCTGAGGACCTTCTCGTCATCTCCGTTTGAAATGTCTCATTATAATACCATCTCCGGAACCTGGAAGGGATAACCGTTTTTATTGGCTAATGTATTAAGGGAACCTTTTTAAAATCTGATTTAAGCCATAAATCAATGGGTTAGAACTTTCTACAGAAATCTATTTAGAGAAGCAATTATGATTCACCCTCTCCTTCTGTCTGTACTACTATAATTTCTCACCCCAGCAATCCAATTGTGAATTGTCTCAAAGACATCACTTTCTCAATAGTTTGTCACATAAATAGAGAGGAGACTTTGATCTGTTACAGTGAACATCATTTCAATATGTCATATTGGAGAAATTTTTTGTCTTAATGTAATGGAAACATTAGTATTTAGAAAATAAACTGCTGAGCACTACTGTGAATATAAATGCATTTCATTTTATGCCTGTTATTTCACAACCTTGAAAGAATTTCTATTAACACTTTTGTATATAACTTTCTAAATCTTTTCACAAGTATATCATATGTATATATACATACACAGAGATACATTTATATTACCCATATAATGAAAAATAAAAATGTATTAAATTATACATATTACATTTTTATAAGAACCATGCTGTACCTAAAGTTCTGTAATCTTCTCTTCTTATTCTCAGCAGGAGTACATTTTCCTCCCACATTAGGCGTGATGGCCTGTAATCTCCGCACTGGAGGAGACTGAGTACAGCCTGAGCAACTTAACAGCTCAGGGGGACCCTGTCTCAGAATGAAATAAAATTCGAAGAAGGGGCCAGGGGTACAGCCCAGTGTGAAGGCCCTGGGTACAAGTCCCTGCACCACATAAAAATGTCCACCTATAAAATTAGTTTTAATAGATCACTTGAACTCTTTTATACAGATCTGCCATCATTCATTCAACCAATTCCTTACATAAGACATTTAGGTTTTTTATAAATTCCTTACTAGTATATTTTAAAAATGATGAATATCAAGACAACAATATATTCTCCTTAGTACTAATTGTAATCTCAAGGTAAATTTCTTGATATGGAATTTGTGGGCCACTTGTGTTCTTGCAATACATGTAAGTACCAAACCAGGTGCTCCCTGGCCCCAGCAAAGGCCAGACCATGTGCCTAAGTTCTTTCAGGCAAACCAGACTTCCCTTAAATGGGTTTCCTGTCCTAACTCGTAGTATAATCTTAACTCGTTACTGGGCCAAAGTACCTGCCCCCGATTCCAGGGGGTAAGGGAAGATCAAAGAGGTGGTAGAGGTAGCACACACCACTGGCCGTATTCTGTTTGTTCATGTGGTAGCACAAATTAAACTTCACTGTGTGGCAGGCACTGTGTTGGGTGCTGGCAACAACAGTTTCCTGTCTACAATTTTTTTTTTTTTACATAAAAATCCAACTTCATTGAAAACAGGAATAGATAGATTTTCAAATTAATTATTTTTACTTTATGGTTGTTAGTTTTGAAGCTATCTGATACATGATAGGACTTACTAAATGGTACTATACGAAGATGCTTGTCTATTACTTCAATTCTATGTTCATTAACAAATATATCTACACCTAGATAGAAACCTTTGTGATTGGGTTAGTACATGGTAATCACTGCCACTTGCACTGCTCAAGCTGGCAATAGGGGATCATCTGCTCTACAGCAAGTTTGAAGCTCAAATTTGAATTTTATACAAAAATTCAGTTCTACTCTTATTCTTAGTGGGAGCTGACATCTGTAACTTCTAGGCAAGCAAATACTTTTGTTTCCTACCTCCTAGCTGAACAAAAATATTCATAATCTACTATTTTCATTAGGCAAGACCTCCTTTTTATATTTTGATGAGAGTGCCATGTAATCCTTTTATGAACAAAATGACCAGGGTACAAACCATCTTTGGAGGAAGTACTTAATATGCATCTTATTTAAATAAATCCTTCAGGAAGACATGAAGAATTCACTGCCTTTACTTTGAAGGCTTTGTAGTTATGTCAAATTTCTATGTGCAGCTCACCAACATTCCCTTACTGGAAATATCAGTATTTCTGCATCATAGTTCTTGAAAGGACTTGGAAGTCTCAAAATTCTGTGTCCCCTTTGGCTTGCTTCTCTTTTGATTCCACCCAGGCTTTATTAATGGTTTGCATCATATCATCATCTCCATCTTCATAAATTTTCTTTCGAACATTCATTAATCCCTCGCTAGGATCTCTCTCAGCATCACAGGATGACTTTTCCTTTCCTTTGCACTCTTTCTCAACTCAGGTTGAGAAAGTTTTCCACTTTCTTTCTACACAAGATAAGATACAGTCTTGATTTTTTTGAACTGCCTTCCACTGAGATGGGTGTCAAGACACTGTTCACAATCATAGAGTAACTCTCCCATTTAGATTCTTTACCAAAAGGTCAAATGACCTCTCTGTGAAACACACCTGCACGTTCTCGGCAGGAACGTGATGAACTCCAGCTAAGGTAATGTAGATTTTCACGAACTTACCTGACCTATCCCATCCGTAATTACTGATTTTCACTGTGTATCCTGTTGTGATGGGAGCAACCACAACAGCCAGTTTTTCATTGTCAAGAATTTCTGGTTTCTTTTGTGATTTTTCTTTTTCTTTTCTTTTCTTTTCTTTTTTTTTTTTTTTTTTTTTTTTTTTTTTTTTTTTTTTTTTTTTTTTTTTTTTTTTTTTTTTTTTTTTTTTTTTTTTTTTTTTTTTTGTACCGGGGATCAAACTCATAACCTCGTGCCTGCCAGGCAGGCGCTTAGGCCACTGAGCTAAACCCCGGCCCTATTTTTTGAGACAGGGTCTCACTATGCAGTTAAGACTAGCCTTGAACTCACTTTGAAGCTCAGGCTGGTCTCGAACTCACAACGATCCTCCTGCTTCAGCCTCCCGAGTGCTGGGATTAAAGGTGTGTGCCTCCACGCCCGTCTATTGCATCCTATTCTTTATTTCAATTTCGATCTTGGATTGTTCAGTTGTCAGGGCATCACGTACTCTTCCTAGCAGCCTTTCAGCAACGCTTTTACCTCTTCTAGATCATTCTGCAACCCCTCCAAAGCCGAAGCCATGGTCGAGTGGGATCGGACGAGGCCTGGGCAGCAGGCTCACAAGGCGGACGGGAACCGTGGGATCCAGCACGCTCCCGTGAGCGTGGACCTCACCGGTGCGAGCCGCCATGCGTGCGTCTGACCCGCAGAGACCGCGATCCGCCCTCCTGTCCACAATTTGGAGCAAAAGCAATTGCAGATTCTCAGAGATAACCTCACAGGGTATGCCACGAGCGAGTGAGGGTCGTGCACAAGGGGCCCTGAAAACGCAAAGGGCTGAGGCCAAGCTCCATTTGAGAAGTCAGGGAGACAGACCACAGCACAGGCCACCAGTCCAGGCAGAGGTGAGCGCAGGAGTTACCCAGGTAAATGGGCAGACAGGAGGAAAACGTGCAGGTGGAGTGGACAAACGTGCCGAGGACGAGGGCTGGCCTGGGTGGTGGTGAGTGAATCACAGCTGCACGGAGAAGCGCAGAGGGGAGCTGCAGAGCCGGGCAGGCGGAACGGGGTGGGCTGGGGCTGGCGCTGGGGTGGCAGTGCGGCCTGGGTCAGACCTGACGGGCTCCAAATGCCCTACTAAAACTCTGGTTCCATGGTGCAAAGGACCAAAGATTATGAGTGGGACATTTTTCATCATTTTTAAAAACATGTTTTCATTTGCCTACATAGAGGGTAGAGAATAAAATCTTTGCATTTTTTAGGATGGTTGACATAATTAAGTCCACATTTGTAAAAAATTCATCACAATGCTTGAGCTACACAGTGCACTCAACCTATATGGGACCCTACAATAGCACAAGTGAGACATCAGGATAATCTTCATAATGACCATCTCAAAGAAGTGTGAGAAAAAGAGAAAGTCCAAAGGATTTGCCCAAATCCCACCCGGCAGTTGGTGCGGAACCACAAATCTGACACGCGTTCTGGGACTCACACTGGGCTCTGCTACGCTGGCATCACAGTGTGTTGTTTTAGTCTGCCTTGTGCTGCTGCTATGAAATAGCCATGAGTAGGGAGTTTATAAAGACTGGAAATTTATCTCCCTGCAGTCCCATGGATTGGGTTGCCTGAGGTCAAGGCGCTAGCGTCTGGTGAGAGCCTTCTTGCTGCACCCCGACAAGGTCACACGGCAGTAGATGGGAGGAAAAGTGACCATCACTGTACGCAGCCTCCTCTGGAAGGGCCTCAGTCCCTTGTGTGTGAGGCGCTTGTTTGGTCTAATCACCCCTTGATATTGTAACCTTAAGAGCACTGGAATTTTGGGAAAGACTCACGCAACATCTGGAACAGTAGTGGCGAACCTACGGCATGCCTGCCGCAGTGGCCTGTTTGTGTCATTGAAAGCTCTAAATGGTTCGCCATCAGGGATCTAGAACCTACTTTTTCTGTTGCAGTTCACCCAGATGGAGGAAAATGAGGCCTTTCTGAAAGACCGTCCCTCCAACCTTCAGGAAAACAAGAACAAGAGATAAGATATAGTTGGGCTAGCCATTAGCCTGGTGGTAAGTAACAACTCCGATAAAGCAATAACTATCACATCAGTAAAACAACACCACCAACTTATGGAGCATTTGCTAGCTGGCAGGACCTCTCCGGGCACTTTATGTGCCTTATGCCGTTTAACAACCCAAATTAAGTGCTGTCTCGCAGATGAACAAACAGCATCAGAGAGTATGGACGACTTGCCTAGTACCACACTTAGTAAGCAGCAAAATCAAATCTGAACATCATTCTTATTTTTTTAGTACATGTTTGCAGTACATAGTGTTTGCATTCCTTGTGTGGAGTTGGTACACATTCATAGCATCCCCTCCTTTTTCCTCCATCTCTTGATTCACTTCCCATTTGGGAAAGATCTAGCTCCCTACTTCCTAATGTATATATTCTATTTTGCTCTTTATTTATAATTTGGGTTTCTTATATAAGAGAAATGATGCAACCTTTAAGCTTGTGTAATTGATTTATTTCATTTAGCATGAAATATTTCACTTATTCTTTATGGGCACATAGTACTCGATTGTGTATAAATGCCAGATTTTCTTTTTTTTTTTTTTTTTTTTTTTTTTTTTTTTTTTTTTTTTTTTTTTTTTTTTTTTTTTTTTTTATTGTGGCACTGGTGATCGAACTCACAACCTTGCGCCTGCCAGGCAGGCACATCAGCCACTGAGCCAAAATCCTAGCCCTAGTTTTTTGAGGCAGGGTTGCACTATGTAGCTCAGGCCAGCCTTATGCTCGTGTTGTAGCCCAAGCCGGCCTTGAACTCACAATGCTCCTCCTACCTCAGCCTCCCGAGTGCTGGGATTAAAGGCGTGCACCACCATGCCTGGCTATGCCATATTTTCTTTATCCATTCATCTGTTCATGAACAGTGTAAACTGCTTCCAAGATTTAGCTATAATGAATCGTGCTGCTATAAATATGGGTACGCATATATCATTGTAATATAATGTCTGTAACTCTTCTGGGAAGGTATCTAGAAGACTAATACCTGGCTCAAATGGAATTTCTAATTTTGATTTTCTGGGGAAGTTCCCTACTGATTTCCATGGTGGTTGTACTAGTTTACATTCACATCAACAATGTAGAAGGGTTCCTTTTCTCCACAGCCTTGCTAGCATTTGTTATCATTTGATTTCTTGATGATGACCATTTTTTCTGCAATTTCAGTGCTGCTTTAATTTGAATTTCTCTGGTAGCCAGCAATGCTGAACATTTATTCATGCATTTATTGGCCATTTGTACTTTTCCTGTGAAGTGGCTATTCATATCCCATGCTTTTGAGTGCTTCTTTATTTTGGGGGGTCTAATCTTTTTGATTTATATATTTTAGATATTCGTCTTCAGTTTGAGGAATAGCTGACAAAAATTGTTTCCCATTCTGTAGGTTGGCTTTTCACTCTGTTGGTTGTTTCTTTTGCTGTGCAGAATCTTTTTAATTTAATTTGTTCCTATTTGTTGATTCTCTGAACTATTTTCTGTGCAACTGGGGTTCTATTTAAAAAGTCCTTGCCTACTCCTATAATTTCAAGAGTTTTATCTGTTTTATATTCCAGCAAGATAAAATGTCTTGTTTACTTTTCTCTCATTGCTGGGACAAAATACCCAACACCCAAAGTTAAAGAGAAAAGGCTTATTTAGCTCAGTTTGTGGTGGATTCATTCCATAGTCAGCTGGCTCCAAGGCAGGGTGGCATGGCACAATTCAAGGTGGCAGAAAACAGCAAAAGCAACAAGAACCAAAGAGGGGAGAGCAAGTCTCTTTTCCTCCCTTGTAAGTAGGCAACCTCTCCTCCACCCCAACCCAGGAGGGAGCGCACTCACACATCTCCATGCCGCCTCTTGCACAGGATGAGGATTATATAAAGTGAGGACCCTGGCCCCCTGCTGAGTTGCTTCCTTAAACTTCTAAACGTCTGAAGTTAACACAATGCAGCAAACGTCACAGTAAGTGTGTCTGTTTTAACATTTAGTTTTTTTGATCCATCTTGATTTTAATTTAGTACATGGTGAAAGATAAGGATTTAGATTCAGTCTTTTGCATGTGCATAACTAGTTTTCCCATTACCACTTATTAAAAAGACGATCTTTGCTTCTGCGTATATTTTTTGCCCCTTTGTCAAAGGCCCAACAGTTGAATGTGCTTGGGGTTGTTTCTGCATTCTTTATTCCGTTCCATGGAGCCTCCTGTCAGTTTTTGTGTTGGTACCATGACGTTTTTATCACTGTATCTTTGTAATATAACCTCAAGCCTGAGAGCGTGATCCCTCCAACTTTGTTCTTGATACCCAGGGTTGCTTTTGCTATTCTGGATCTCCTCTGGGTTCCATGTGAATTTTAGGATTGTTTTCTCTAGTTCTGTAAAGAACGCTGCCGATATTTTGATTGGCATTATTATAGATAGCTAAGTTAGGTAGAAATAGGCAGTCAGATAAGGTTGGGCCCTCGAGAGGTCAATGCAGAAGACAACTGTAGCTGGAGATGCACTCACTGAATGCCAGACTTCAAGAAATAGGAACTACTCACTCATATACTTTTCCCAGGGATGAACAGCAGTGATTGACTCTCTGAGTAGGCATCAAGCACCTTTGGGTGGAGGACAAAACCTCCTTAACCCACCCCTTCCAGGAAAGTCCTTGTCTGCCCACATACACTTGCTATGTGACTTGCTTCCAAATTTGATCCCCATTTAATTAATATAGTAATGCTATGGCAACCTTATTGGTTCATCTTCTCCCACCTCATACCCACTTTGTGATTTCCCATTGGATCAATATTACCTAAGCGACTACACTTGTCATCTTGTTGATGGGCGATTCTTCTGTCCCACCTTGAGCCCATCTCCCCTCCTGGTTTTGCTCAATAAGCACCTTTGAGCCATGGGGTTGGTGGGCAGCCCACTTTCAGGGCCCCCTTCTGTTCTTCTTAGACAGAAACTTTCTTTCTCTCAATAAGCTCTTCCTACTTTTAACCTCCATTTTTCCTAGAATTTATTCCTCAATTTTAGAGAACATGAACTCAATTTTTCAGACATCTAGCAAGTTGAGAGTTTCTTTCCCCTACATCAGGCTTTTCCTGTGTCTATCGAGATGATCATGTGATTTTTGTCCTTGATTCTGCTTATTTATTGATTTGCATATGTTGGACCATCCTTGCAGCATCCTTGGGATGAAGCTTATTTGGTCATGATGTCTGATCTTTTAGATGATCTGCTGCATTCTGTTTGCCAGAAGCTTGAAGAGGATTTTACATCTATATTTACTGAAGAAATTGGCCTGTGGTTCTCTTCTTCATTGAATTCTTGTGTGGTTTTGGAATCAGGGTAATGGTAGCTTCCAGGAATTACTGTGGAAGTACTCCTTCCCTTTCAATTTTGTTAAATACCCCTTAAGAGTATTTGAAATAGGAGAAAGTAACTCCCAACCTGCTAGATGTCAGATACGCTGCGTTTATGTCCCTCGAAATCAAAGTGAATTCTAAAGAACAATGGAGGTTAAGAGTAGCAAAGATTTATTGAGAGATAGTTGCTGAGAGACAGGAGGGGTTCCAAAAGTAGGTTCACTGAAGCCTTTTGTCAGGGGTAATTTATACAGCAAAGTCACAATGCAGGTACAGTGTAGGTCAAACTCAGATCAACCTATAGGATTACAAGGATAGCTGCTTAGCTAATATTGATCCAGTAGAAAAGTGAGTCATGTAGCATGGTACATGGAAAGGACAAAGACATTTTGGGAGGGGAGGGGTCCAATGCTCTGGTCACCACCTGGGCGACTGATGCCTCTCTGCACTTCCTGGACCAGGTTGTGCCAATTATAGTATGATTCCAAGGTAGCGTTTATCCCTTAGAAAGGCATGCAGTCCTGGCCACTGCATCTTTGTCTTGAGGCCTGGACTTCTTCAGATGCACCACCAGTCACAATTCTGATGTTTTTATTTTTCTGCTGACATCTTTGAAAGCACAGTCCCTCTCTATATATTAATTTCTGTATAACTTAACCACCTAAAATATGTTGGTGTTGTATCATCCCTAAAATTTCTGTAGAATTTAGCAGTGAATCCATCTTGACCTGTGCTTTCCTTAGTTGCTAGATTTTTTATTACTGTTTCAGTTTCATTGCCTGTTACTAGATTATTCAGGGTTTTTAAATCTTCTTGTCTCAGTTTTAGTAATTCATATATATCTAGGAATCTAACCATGTCTTCTTAATTCTCAAATGTATTGGGGTATAGTTTTGCAAAGTGGCTATTAATAATCTTTTATATTTTAGCAGTTTCCATTGTGATTTTACCTTTTTCACTTCTCATTGCACTGATGTGGGTCTTTTCTTTTTTCTTTTTTTCTTGGTTAAATTGGTAAGGATTTGTCTATTTTTGCTGTTTTGTTTATTCTTTTGAAGAACCAACACTTTGATTCATTGAGTCTTTGTATTTTTTTATCTCAATTTCATTGATTTTATGATTTCCTTCCTTATGCTAGTTTGGGTTTGGATTGTTTGGATTTGTTTTTCTAGAACTTCAAAGTACATGGTTAGGTTGTTTATTTGGGATCTTTCTGGTTTTTTTTTTAAAGCAAAACAGAAAAAAAAGGTAGAAGTAATACAGAATTTCCAAAAAACAGTAAGAAATCAATACTAGTCAACATG
This sequence comes from Dasyprocta punctata, assembly GCA_004363535.1. NCBI lineage: Eukaryota > Metazoa > Chordata > Mammalia > Rodentia > Dasyproctidae > Dasyprocta > Dasyprocta punctata. Next base: position 90,888 of record RJWM01002802.1, read on the forward strand.
TTACATATTGTTATCTTAGGCGTAGTTGTTCAAGTTATGAGATCTAGGCATAAAAAATGATCAGACAATCAAACAATGACAACACAAACTATTTCTTTCTGATGAACTAACAGACAATTAGTAGTTACCTATCTTGCATACTTACACATACATACAGTTATATGTGTATATCTACAAACATTTAATCTTTTCCTTTCTTCCATTTCTCCTTTCCCTTACCCAGGCTGTTCTTTAATTTTGAGCAGTTTCTTTCCCTTTCCTTATTACAATATCTATTGTGCATTTTGGATCTTATCACTCTTTCAGTTTTTTGTAATTGCTATTTATTTTTTACACTAGGGAGACAATATGATATTTACAAATGTGAGTCTGATTTATTTCACCTATGAGTATGGTCTCAAGTTGCCTCTATTTACCTATAAAAGCCTCAAGATCATCCTTTTTTATAGTTGAGCAATATTCCATTGTATAAAAATACCACATCTTTTTCATCCATTCTGCAGTTGATGGGCATTTTGGTTGTTTCCAAGATTTAGCTATTACAAACTGTGCAGCTATAAACATGGGAGCACATCTATCGTTGTGACATGACACTTGCAATTTTTCCAGGAAAATAGCCAGAAGGGGAATAGCTGGTTTGAAGGGGATTTCCAATCCTAATTTTTTGAGGAATCTCCATACTGATTTCCACAGTGGTTGCACCAGTCTACACTCCCACCAACAATGGAGGAAGGTTCCTTTTTCCCCACAGCCCCACTAACATTTGTTTTTAGTTGATTTCTTGATGGTAGCCATTCTTTCTGGAGTGGGATGGAATCTCGTTTTAATTTACATTTCTCGAATGATCAGTGATGTTGAACATTTCTTCATGTATTTATTTGCCATTTGTATTTCTTCATCTTAGAAGTGTGTGTTCATCTCAGATGCCCATTTTTGGATTGGGTCTTTGAATTTGGGGGGCCTGATGTTTTTCAATTCTTTTATATGGTCTGGATATAAGTCCTTTATCTGAGGTACAGTTGGCTAAAATTCTTTCCCATTCTGTGGGCTTTCTTTTCACTTTATTGGTGATTTCTTTTGAAGTGCAAAAGTTTTTTAATAAAATGGGGATCTCTCTGTTTTTATGATGTGAGTATTCACAGCTATAAACTTTTGTCTTAGGACCACTATCATTGTGTCCCATAAGTCCTGGTATGTTGTTCTGGTATTATCAATTATTTCTAGAAACTGTCTTACTTCTTCCTTGGTTTTCTCTGGAACCCACTGTTTCCTTTACAGTGTATTTGCATGATTTGTGTTTGCTTTTGTCACTGATTTCTTGTCTCATTGTACTATGATATGATAATATACATGTTACAGTTTCTTTTACATTTACTTAATCTTGCTTCGTTGGCTAGCATGTAGTCTATTTTGCAGAAAGTTCTGGGTATTGCTGAGAAGAATGTAGCCTCTGTTAATCAGTTTTTGCACCACATTGTTCCTCAGCCAGTACTTTTAGCCTCTGTGAACATGTTGTCTCCACAACCTCCATGCACCGCTTCTTCAACAAAAGATCCTATGTCCTGTCGAAAGCGCTCAGCACCCAGTCAGAGTTTTTCCGGAGCTTATACTTCAGAAGTGGTCCCAGGAATCACTGGCTTGTGAAGCTGAGTGACCCTGGCATATTTGCAATTCTGCCCCTTGAAGAAGGATAGTCTTCCAACGGAAGGCTGCTGTGGAAAAAAGCCTCCCTGCTAATATAACGGGCTGATGATAGAACATCTGCAGCTGCGTTCCTCCACCTGGCAGTGTGCTGCATGCTGGTGATGAATGGAAGGTGAGAGCAACATTTACTAAATCAGGTTGTATCCTCCACACAGAGGGATGAGGCGCACACCGGTAAGTTAGAATGATTCACTGAAGCTGCTTGGGCAATCTGTGAAGACTTTATTTCAGACTCACAGCAGGGAAAACAGACTTAAATCTTGCCTGCAGAGCTCTCCAGGAGCAAAATCTATCATATCGATGTATGGGGAGACAGAGGAATCAGCTCTGCAATTGTGCAGTGCATCAGGGAGCAGCAGCCACTGTCAATATTCAAGCTCTCCCTGAATGTATAATGAGCTGCTTCCCGTTGCCTGTGGACGGGAGGCGGCACAGGCAGCTAGCAGCTTTGAAGGAGCAGAAGACAGTACCGGCACACAGGAAACGGCAAGAGGCTGGCGTAAAGGCTCAGTGCAGTCAGGAGTAACATGGCAACAATCTAGAAAAGGCCGCGCACTGCGTTCATATTCCTCAGGGTCAGCCATCACCTCCCAGCGTGAGAACTGCCAGCACCCACCCTGCGCGGTGGAGGTGGGTCAGTGTACGGCAGTGCTATGGGTAGAGGGAGGCCTGAGGGCTTAACCACTGCACTCACCCCATCTCCTTTCCTGGCCTTATCGTTTCTATAATGATAATGCTACCCAAGGGTCCTGACTTTTGCTCAACCCTAACTGTGCACAAGGCACATGCAAACTCCTTTAAGTCTATTAACCAATTTAACTGATAAAACAACTTTCCAAAATGAGCCACATAATTATCACCACTTTACAAATAAGGTTTCACATAACTTGCCTGGGGTCACCCACATGGTGAGTGGCTGTGTGAGTGTTTGAAACCTAACCTGGGGGCTCCATCACCCCAGTATCTGCCCATGCTTCTGCTCCCATAGGTCACTGCCAAATTACTATGTTTGCAGAAAGTGTAATGCCAAACTACTATGAATTTCCCAGTTCATTTTCTTCAGAACTGTTATCACAATCCAGACATATTTACTCCTTGAATATTTATGATGCTTCCCCCAGAGAACTATAAATCCACGCAGGGATTCTGCATGTCATATCTGCTCACATCTTACAAGAACCTAAAACCACGCCTAGCATGTGTGAATGTTCATTACAGATGAATGAAATGAATTACAGATTCACTGAATGAATGAAAGGGACTGCCATGACTACGCTCAAGTTAGTTGTATACCTAGGTCACGAGCTTCTTAGAGGCAGGGCCCATGGTCTAGTTCCGATGGTCAAATTCAAGGCCTGGTTTATACTGGGCATGCAATTAACATGAGCTACTTTGTGATATAGTTTTCAGAGCAGGTATCTACTTTTTTGAAACAGGCAGACCTGCAGTCAGTCATTCATTAGTTATATGATTGTGGGGGGCTGATCAGTGCACCCCATAACTGAAGGGGGGATGGGGTGGGAAATAAAGACAGACAAAAGACAAAGGTAACATAAAAAATGGGACAGGAAGGAGACCTGTCTCTAGTGGACTGGCTCAGCTCCTTCCGAGATTGACCCACTTATTAGCCAGCGAGAAGCACAGCGGGCCGGGTAGCACGCATTTCGTGGAATGGTAACTATAAAGAGTAAGTGGCCATGTGAGTGAGATAAGGAATAAGTTAGTGAGGAACCAGGTTTTCTCTATGCCCAGATGAGGACAACTGTCCTCAGCAGATGCTACCTTGCCTCAGGAGTGCTGGGTTATCAGCATTCTGCCCACAGCCGGGGCACACAGCCTTCCTTATACCTCCCTGTTCCTGAAGCAAGGTCACACCTTCCTGGGGACTGAAAGGGTGCTTAAGTCACATGGTTGGGTCCCTTATAATCTATCACATAGCATGGTCCCAATCATTGGCTTTGAGAAAGTTACTTAAACTCTCTGGGCCTCCATAGTTGCAGCACTGTAACATGGCAAGAGTGTCAGGAGGGTTAAATGATATAATCCTGGCACATACACCTGCATCTTAACATTAGTTGTTAGAGGCTCTGTCTCATTTCTGCAGTAATGTGTGGTTTATTGTAGCAGTGGAAAGCTCTTCATGGAATGACCAAAGGGAAAATCAGTGCTCAGGAGATGAGGCCACTGGGAGCCCCAGTCCACACGGACAGGAAGCACAATGTCCTCGTGACTCTGCACTGTGACGTGCTCAGCTCAGTGCTGTGACTGCTGTGGGCTGGGCAGGGCCCTCCCCTCACCCACGTTTGTGTCCTCTCAGAGCTTTGCAGTGAGACCTTTCTGGGAATAGGGTCTTTGCACTCAAAATCAGGCAAGGAGATTGAGGGAAAAATCATCTTGGATTTTGGGTGGCTCTTCTTTTAGTAAGAAGAGGGGTTAGCAAGCAACGAAAAGGAGAATGGCAAGCGAAGACACAAAGGCAGAGACTAAAGCAAGGCTGCTGCAAGTCAAAAAGGCCAGAAGCCACCAGTGTGGGAAGAAGCCAAGAACTGTCCCCGAACGCCTTCCAGGGAACCCAGCCTTGCCAACCTCTCAAGTCCAGGCTTCTGGCCTCCAGAACCACCACAGAACCTAATTCTGCTGTTTTCAGCTCCCTGGTTTGTTATTATTTGTTAAGGAAACCAAAGTAATACAGTGATAGATATATAGGTTATTTTAACTTAATGTAAAAATCAAAAACAAATAAATACAGGACAATGGCAAATGACTCGGTGGAATCTGTTCAAATGTACTTTAATGAATAAAAGTTTAGTGAATTCTTACTCCTTGTCTTAGTTACTTTTGTAATTGCTGAATCAAAATATCCAATACCCAGAGTTAAAGGAGGAGAGGTTATTATAGCTCACAGTCTGTAGAGGTTTCTGCTGATAAGTGGCTGGCTCCAAGACAGGGTGTCATGGCAGAAGGGCATCACAGAGGAGAAACAGTTCATAGCAGGCAGGAGGCTGCAAAGGAGCAAAGCAATGAACAATGCCAGCAGGCCTCTTTCCGCCCTTTATATTCTATACAAGTTACATACCCTTAGAGTGGACAGCACTCACGCCCAGGGTGGGCCATCCCAATACCCACCCCCAGAACTATGCCAAACCAATCTAGTGGACGGCTTTAGTGATCGCACACCCTTGATCCCAGCATCACACACTCTAGATCCAGTCACCTCTAAAAAGCTCCACCTATGACCACATGAGGCTTTGGAGGGACATCTAGACATGAGCCATAGCACTCATAGACAAGATGAATTAGAGAGCAAGGACCTTCTCAAAATGACTCATAACAGGACCTGCCTAAAGAACTAGATTCAATTTAGCAAACTACATTTATCCGCAAATTTCCATCCCACACTTACTGAGGAAAATAAGATGCAAGTACAAAAAATATGCTTCTTAACTCACAGTCCTTTTCTTCATCTGATAAAATGAGGTAGCCTATTGATTATCAAACATTGCTCTTTGTGACCATTTCTTAAAAAACAAAGTGAACTACTTCACTGAACACACGCACACACACAAAATGTATGCTTCAGAATACATGTGAGTGGCCTCATGAATTTTTTCCAAATTGTTCACAACCATGTAACTAAGCAAGAGGTAGAAGGGGCTAAGCACCCTCCAAGTCTCTCTTCCTCATCTCCTGCACGGCAGGAAGTCGCCATCTGCTCCCTCACACCATCGATCTGCTGGCCTGTGTTTGCCGTGATGCAGCAGAATCGTAACACTTGCTCTGTGTCTGCTTGCTTTGCCCAAAATTACATTTTGAAATTCATCTGTCTTGTCGTGTGTCATGGTACTAATGGTCTGTAGTGCCTTAGTATACAAATATAACACAGTTTATTTATTCATGCTACAATTATAAATTTTGGTTAAGACCAATTTTATGGCCACTAAAAATGGTGTTCTTATGACCATTCTTGTAGATGCATTTCAGTGCACAAATGAACACATTCCTTTGAAACATATATTAATGTTGAATTACGGTATCATTGGGTATTGTAATCCTTTTTCCAGTTCATTTCATAATCTGGAAAGTTATATTTGTAATCCCATAGAAATGTTATTGGAATTATAGCAAGTTAGTTCCAATCTACCACCTCCAATGTAACCCATGGCAAGAGTAAAGACACTAAGACACATTCAAAATTAAGGACAGCCAACAGGTCCTAAGTCCCATCCAAGTGAGGATGTGTGGACAAAGTCCCTCATCCAAGGCTTCTCCCAGAATTTATTATCTTGTGAAGAACGGAGTGGTTCAAGGATGAGTGACAGTACAGAGGGTGGAAACTACGTGAGTAACTTGAGCTGGCTAACCAGGTCGGGAGAAAATCACCTTTGCAAAATACGGGGATATGCAGAAGGATCGGTCAGCATAACTCAATTAGGGTAGCATCTGAATGGCTTCAGAACACTGTTGCTTCAGTTTCTGGTATGTAAACTTTTTTGCCCTGGGGAGCCATAGCTTCTTGCTCTGAGGCTCATATCCAGCTGACATTCCTGGAGCTGAGTGGCTCTGCCATCCTGCTGTGTTCAATCTTTTACAGAGAGCACTATGTGAAGAAAGAAGAAACTGTCCAGTTAGTCTCAAGGATTACGTATCAGTACCTTAGCTACCCTTATTTGCATCACTTAGAGCAAATTGAAGAGAGAAGGAAATAGCATCGCCCATTCTGTGCATATCAGTATATGGAAATAAGACTCGATTTAATTCATGTTGCAGCAGTTGTTCTGCATTCAAGGAGAGGTGCCCAGGTCATCTGGGATTCCAGTGGGAAACATACTTCACCTGTATAATATATACAGCCCATTTTTAGGCATCCTTGTGCCTTTGTTGTAGTATTTCATTTTTAATTGACATTTTCATGGGAATTACTAATGTTGGCCATCTTTCAAACATTTGTTGCCCATTTATTTTTCTTCTTTTGTGAAGTATCTGAACTGGTTTTCTGCCCACTCTAAAATAAACAGGTTGTTAAACTCTAGCAGAGTTTAGATTTTCCATAGACTTTCTATAGATTTTCTATTTTATAGATTTTCTATAGTATTTTTACAAAAATCACATGATAAACATGTTAGCTGACTGAGTGCTGACCAGAAGCTGACCAGGAGATGACAATCAGAATTCTATTTTGCTATGTGGTTATGTGACCGCCCTTGTTTGTTAGATAGGCAAAGTCCTTAACAAAACACAAGACAGCTGAGCCTTGAGCTTGGAGGTCCATTTCAGCCTCCAAGCTGGAGAGCCTGCCACAGCCCCACTGCGGCATCTCTGCTGGTAGCCAGCCAGGGGACACGTCACTTCTGCAGAAGTCGGCAGTACTGCCTCTCTCCTTCCCCTCCCTTCCCGCTGCTCAGGGTCCTTATGAAATGAACATACAGGCTCTCCTCCAAACGCCGATCTTCTTTTCCACAGGGAGAACTCACCGTTGTCATGTGTGCTGCTGGTGGGCAGGGGCAAGGTTTCCGTACTGTCCATTCAGCCCGCGATGTTCCCCCACACCTTCTCTGTCTCTGCTAGGAAGGAGGGTCGGCTTTCTTGCAACTATTGTTCAGCTGACTTTTAGAGAAAATAGTGTAATTGGTGACTTAGATCTGCCCTGTTCACGTCAGTGCACTTTCTCTTGTCCCCGGGTGATCAATTCAAACTCGTTTGTTTGCAGTGATGATAAAATGGTACTGTTTTCCACAGTTCGGGCTGTGTAAGCAGGACCTGAAGAAGTAGCCTGCGATCAGCCCAGAAGTAGAAAGACTCCGCACTCAGCAGAGAGAGCCTGGAATTCTCACTGGCACTGCAGACCCTGCCCCACAGGCGGTATCCCACAAAGCCAGGGGGAGAAAATGCAGCCTGAGTATGTCCTCAGGCATTTTTATTAGGCGAGTTTCTCAAATACCATTGTTAAATGTTGCCTCTGAGACACCCGCAAGGAGACTCAGTCTCTGGGGAAGCCAGATGTAAATCAGAAAAGGCAAATTTTCTCCATTTATTAGGCCATTTTCCCCAGAGGCAGACCTAAGTATCTACTTGGGGTTTAACCTCTGGACTCCCAGTTGTACTGAGGTCACAACTGAGAATACAGACAAGTGGCTTTGTTGTTTCTGCTTCAAAAATACGTTCTGATGAAATAATGAAGGATAGGTACAAAGATTTATACACAAGGATGGTCACATTAGCGTTGTTTATAATGGTAATGCATTGCCAGTCACACAAATATTAAACAACAAAGGATTGGGACATTACGTTTTCCTTATTTTTGTTTATATGTATTTTTCCACAAAAATGTACATTTCCTTTAATTAAACATCTTTTAAAATAAAGTGATATTAAAATCAGTCTAGGGCTGGGGATTTATCTCATTGGCAGAACACTTGTCTAGCAAGCAGGAAGCCCTGGGTCTATCCTCAGCACTGACAAATTAAAAAGCTAAAAAAAAATGCAGTCTAAATGGGTGTGGTGGTGCATGCGTGTAATCCCAGCACTCAGAAGACTGAGACAAGAGGATCACCATGAGTTTGAGGTCAGCCTGAACTGTAGCAAGACCCTGTCTCACAAAAAAGGAAAAGAAAAAAAAAAGAAAAGAAAAGAATGAAGAAGAGAAATTGCCAAAAAGTAGTACATAATCTTCAAAACAGTCTTAGAATCATGTTAGATACCCAACACTGTGATAAAAAGCCTGAGAAAACCAGCGTAATGGAGAAAAGTCCTATTCTGATGCAAGCTTTGGGCCCACAGTTGGCTGGCTCTACGGCTTTTAGCCCTGCGGAGAGACAGCTGCCTCAGGGCAAAGAGGTGTGGCAGAGGACAGCCACTCCCCTCGGGGTAGTCTAGAAGGGGAGAGAGAGAGGCAGGGAAAGGACAACATCCCTGTGACTGCTTGGGTCTAGATGTTGCCCCAAAGTTCATGGATTTGTAGGCAGGGCTTTTTGGAGCTGGCTGAATCTAGGGTGTGTGATAGTGGAACTAAGGGTATGACAATTCGGTTAGTCTACGCATCGGTTTAGCATAATTCTGGGCATGGTTGAGTGTGGGTGGCACCAACCAATAGGCCTGTAGCCTGGATGGAATAAAAAAGAAAAGGAAACTCGCTGCTGCTTCCTTTATGCCCTCCCATGAGCTGTTTCTCATCTGTGATGTTTTTCTACCATGCCACTCTGTCCTGGAACCACTCAACCATGGACTGAAACCTCCATAAACTATGAGGTAAAATAAATCTTTCTTCCTTTAACTGGTGGTTGTCAGACATTTTGTCCCAGTAACAAAAAAGTAAGACTGTGCTGAAGGTTACTCTCCCATGACCCCCTCCCCTGCTTTCCAATCACTTCCCTGTTGCCACCAAATTATGAATCTATCAAATGACTAATCTGCTGATGAAGTTAGAGCCCTCATGACGTAATTGCCTTCCTGAAGCCTCACTTCCAAACCCTGTGGCACTGGGGACCAAGACCTCAACACATAGGCCCTTTCAGGACATTTTATTTTTTTAAATTTTTATTTATTTATTTTGTCTTTTTGAGACAGGGTCTCACTATGCAGTTCAGGCTGGTCTTGAGCTCAACTGGTAGGCCAGGTGAGCCTTGAACTCACAGCAATACTCCTGCATCAGCCTCCCTCGTGATGAAATTACAGACCTGTGCCACCACGCCTAGCTTCAGGACATTTTAGATACCATAACAGTGGGACTGGTGCGGGCAGTGTGGCACTAGGAGTCCAGTATGAAAGAACTAAAGGAAAAATAGTGCAGTGATAATTGCTGAGGCCCCGATTCCTGTGGATGCTTATGTGACAGAGAATTGCAGCGTCGGTCTTGGCCCAATTCCAGGCACAGGTTAGTATTCGTCAAGTGCTGCTAGAGGTTGGTCCACAGTGCCGGGCACGAGGCAGCCTGTCACTGAAACTGGGCAACAGCACAGTGCTGGTATGTTCGTGGTCAAGCTCCCCAATACCCCCGACTCCCGTGCAGCTCTGTCTTTCCGTCTACACTACCCTGCCCCGTCCTCCATCTCCACTCCAACCCTGGAGGTTCGCTGCCTCTCTTCTCGCCGTCTGAGCGTCCCGGCCTTCTTCCCTGCCTCACATGGAATGTAACGCGCCACGGCGATTGATTTATCCCTTTCTAACATGGAGTGAAGACTCAAACCCAGGCAGGCCGGCTCCAGCACCACACTCTGCCTCCGCAGCTCTTCCAGACTGGGCACATCCGAGCTTTGCTGATCCTCGGGGTCAAATTCCCGCAGCCTGTTTCCAGCTGGAGGTGACGCCTAGGGGTGTTTTAGTGCCCTATGCAGCACGGCCCTTCTTTTTAAACATGAATTTCCTACGGTAATTATTTCATAGGCTAAATGTAAGGGTTACCTTAAAGAAGACAGTGTAGTAAAAGCTCTTGCACAGAGCCTCACGCAGAGATATGTATGACAAATACTAATAAGTATAATCAAACTAAAACGTGTGTCCATCAAATCAAGTTTCTGAGAAAATCTTATGTGTTAACTGCTATATGTGGAAAGTATTAGAAAGTGAACCACACAAATGGAGCCACTGAGAAAGGATATAAATATAGTTATTTTTGAGGTCAATTTGTCCTCAATCACAAATTTTCATTTTAGTAAGTGCTAACGCAGAGCTTTCTGCTCTGGGAAGGAAGCACATTCCCTCATAAATTTTTCCTGGTCTCCCTCTCTCTGAGGTACAATCTCCAGCTCCATGAGTCCACCTGATAAGACTCACAATGAAAGACTATGGTGTGTCACCCTCAACAACTCAGAACGCCAGATCTTAGTACTGATAAAGGAGGAAAACCAGGGAAACCCCACCTGGTCTTCCGTACGAGCACAGATCACCCAGGTCCTCATTCCAGCGCGGCTTCATAGTCAGCACCTGGGGGGTTGAGTGGAGAAACTGCAGGTCTCGGAAGCTACAAGCGACGCGACTCCCCTGTTCCACAGAGTGCACCTCACCCCAAGAAGCACAGCAGAAGCGCCCGGGCTCTCAGATGACTTTGCCGCCTGGACTCCTGGGAGCGTTGAAGCAGGGTGCTGCCGAGTTTGAGCTCACGGCGGAGCTGGCGGCCTGCACTCTGGACGCTTCCCTTGCCGGCAGAGGCTGGCGAGTGAAATGCCAGATTTCTCATGCATCTCCCTGCACAGCCTGTGCTTTCCAGTGTGATTCCCAGAAACAAAGAACCAATGCTGACAAAAACTATGCCCTGGGCTGCTTTCAGCCAGGTGAATCCCTGCTCCGCAGCCACATTTCCTGGGGATTTTCTGTTTGCCCGGTACTTTGATAGCTGACACATGTATGACAACTGTCTTCCCACACGGCACTCAAAAGAGTGGCTGGCCAGGCTCACACAAAGAGCGAGAGGCAGAGCTGGGATTCCAACCAAGTCGGTCTAGAGAAAGGCCGGTGACCTGTGTGTTTTCAGGTTTTACCAGCTTCACTGAACTACAGTTGACAAACATTAAGCAGCCCATATTTAAAACGTGTGATTTGATGAGTTTTGAGTATGTATATGCATGTGAAATCATCACCACAGTTAAGAAGACGATTACACCTGTCTCCAGACGTCTCTGTTCTCCCCTGGCCGCCCTCCTTCCCTGTGCCAGCCCACCCCCGGCGACCTTCCTGTCAAGGGACCTCATGGGCACTTTCTAGACTTGCGTGTAAATGGGGTCACGTGCTGGTGCACAGTGCGGTCCCTTCCTCTACTCAGCACGGTGATCTTGAGATCCAGTCATGTTTTGGGGTTCATCAGTGGCTTGTTCCTTTGCACCTCCAAGTCATCCTCCACTGTACAGCTCTACCGCAGTTGGTTTATTCTTTTATCTGTGATGGAGACTTGGGTTGTTTCCAGTTGGCCAGTATTAGAAATGACGCTGCTGCGAGCACCCTTGGGGGTCCTCTGTGTGGCCACGTGTTTCCATTCCTCCTGAGAAGTGGAACCATCAGACGGTCACTCTAATGAACTGTCAGCTTGTTTTCCAAAGTGGCTGTGCCACCTTCCAGGCAGCATTGCAGGACAGGGCCAATTTTCTTAATTTTAGCAGTTCTAGCAGATATGTAGTGATATCTCACTGTGGCTTTAATTTGGATTTCCTCATTAACTAATAATGTTGAGTCATTTTTCATGTGCTTATTTGAAAGTGCAAGTTTTTTTTGTTTAATATCACTCTTTCTCAAATAAAGTCTGATTCACCTTAATTTATTTTATTTTATTTTATTTATTTTGAGACAAGGTCTCACTTTGTAGTGGGGTCTGGCCTTGGACTCATTATGCAGCACAGGCTGGTCTGGAATTTGAGGCCATCCTCCTGCTTCAGCCTCTTGAGTGCTGGGATTACAGTCCTGCACCACCAGGCCTGGTTCAGTACAATTCTTCTTAAATGAAAAAACAAAATCATCACAATTCCCAAATATCATTTAAATAACTTTGATATTTATTTTTCTTATACTATTAACAAAGTATGTAACAATATTAAAATCTGGCAAGTTTTTTCATTTATAAACTATATTTGAATAAAGTATTAATTTTTAAATTAACTCTAAACATAACTAAAAATTCCAATTAATAGAGCAATGAGAGATAAGGATGTCAACTGACCCTAAATCACCACTTAAAACTACTGTGAGCTCTTCATCTAGCAGCCTCTGGCATACTGGGGTAGCAATTCATGGGGACACAGAAAGACTGCTTTACTCCCATCCTGTGGCAAATCCTTCTTGGCAGCCCCTTAGGAATAAGCACCAGCATGAATGTGGGCCCTGACATTGCATGGTAGTGCGCAGTTATGAGAGCCAAACGATCCAGAAGGTGCTTCTCTTGTTTTGTTAGATTTTCATCAAAACAAAAACACAGCAAACTGAAACACTCTCAGAGCACTCAGTCATTCTCCAGCAGCAGGGCCGACGCCCCAGCCGGAGCACACACCCTAGGTAGCAAAGTTCCACTAAGCTGTGGTTCCATGTCCTGTGCTGCTTAAACGCGACCACGCATTTGCCCTTGTCCCATCTCCAATACTTCTTCCACTGTCCCACAGCACTGAAAGCTGTCCCGACGGACAGTTTGTACTTCCTTACACCATTGGCTCCAAGCCCCTCCCAAAACTGCAATAAGCGCAGAGCCCCACCCTAAACTCCCAGACAGCAGCCTTTCACACTCAGACCCCCAGGCCGGCCTTGGGGCCTTGGGACAGATCCTCCCAGTTCCATCTTTGTTTCCTACATCATGTGACTTCCTGGCATCATTACTAGGAATAAATATTCTAAAGAACATACAAACCTGGGACTTTTTAAATATCTCCCCTTATAATCAAACCGCCAAATGTTTTCTACCCACTTCGTTTCCACTTATCCGAAGCAGACGCGGTGCCCTTCTCCCAGTAGGCTATGTCTATTTCTCTATGGTTGTCACTTTGTCCTTCTCAATAGGAGACAAATAGCCCCTGGCACTCACATGAGTATGACACAGTGATGCAGCCACCCACCACGTGGCTCCCGGCCATCACACAAAGACCCTGTCCTCCCTCACTCCCAGGGTTCACCCCGCACTCACCCCAGCCCTCAGCGTCCACAGCACATTCATGAATGCCACCTCAGTGCCAACATTCCTGTCCCAGGTGGAATTTCCAAATAAATCTCTAAAAACAAGTACCACAAAATCATGGTCTCTGCCGCTCACTACAGCACTGCTTCGCGCTGGGCCTGCTGAGGGACCACGGGTGCCTCACCTCTCTGCCACCGCCCCGGAAGGCGAGCTCCGTTTTTCTCCCATGCTGGAGATGCTGAGGTGAGTTTAGAAAGTGTGCGTAACTTGCCTAACGTCACAAAGCTAACAGCCTGAGCAACCAAATGCAAAGCTTGCTCATTTAGCTGTAAGCAGCGCACGCATTTAATCATTATGCCAGCATTACCTCCGAGAAATCATCCCTAATTTTCCACTGCAGGATACAGCTCCTTCCTCTGAAAATTTATGGCCTTTTCACCGTATCTCTCCTGCCCTACTTAGCACTTCTGGCCTTCCACTCTGTTTATTTGTGTGATAAATACAAACATTTATTTGTATTATAAATTAAAGAGGCCCACATGCTCCTTGGTGACTTAGCTGCTTGCTCCTTAATGGCAATGTCTGTGCCCAGCACTCCTTGGGAGTCTCACACAGGTTAGGTACACTGCTTAAAAGTACACTACAGGACAACTTAATAAATAGCTAGTGTTTATCTTTTTATTCTTGCTAACTAGGTAGATGGTTAGGCAAATAGAGGAACAAATGAAGAGTTCCACTGTTTTCATTTGCCCAGCATTCTCATTTGTGGAACTCACATTTCTCATTATGACCACCTACTCTATGAGTGGTCAAGCATGGTATCTACTCTGCTCCCTGGTCCCCTGGGCACAATTACTTCTTCATTTCCCTGCAACAGAAATTGATTCAGAGGGGACAGGGTGTCCAAGACGACTCCTTCTCTGCAGTCATGCATGGGCACAAGTAGAGAGAAGCATTTAGAAGTGCTTGTTACTGCTGAGATGGACTGGCTGCGACAGTGGGACTCTGGGATAGTCTACAGTTGTGGTTTTTGTTTGTTTTAACCTTGAGGAGACAGCCTGCATGCTTGATGAAGGAAATATCATTTGAACCTCTGAACTCATTCCTGTTTGTGGCATTAACACTTGCTAGTTACCATGTAAACCATGCCATGCTCATTAGGGTACTGGTCATTTCCATCTTCGAGTATCTTGACAAATTGCAGGAAAACCAAGTCCTAGATAAGGACGGTGTTAGCATAAATTAGAACTCTTGTAATTAGTATTATTAAATCGGTGGTGTTACATGAGAAAGATAGATTTGATATATGAGCTTTATACAATCTGTCATCATTCAAGTCAGTATCATTTAATGCACTTAAGACAGGTAGATTGGGTTTTCTCTACAAGTCTTATATTTAGACTCTAACTCATTAAAAAGAAGGTTTTGGACCGGGGATTTAGCTCAGCAGCATAAGTGCCTGCCTGGCAAGCATAAGGTCATGAGTTCAACCCAACGTACCAAAAAAAATAAAAATAAAAATAACGAAGAAGTAGCTTTTCCACTTAAATGAAAAAACTAAAAATAAAGATGTTTGCAGCAAGGACTCAGTATCATCAAGGACCAGATTCTCATCTGGTTCCGCCATTGTTGCCCTCATACCCAGCCATCACATGGCAGCCCTCGGCAGCAAAACATGGCTGCAGCAGTGTAAGCCTCACCCTCCCGTCCTGCTCCACCAGGGAACAAAGAGGGGGTCTCTGCTGGAAGCTCCCACAGAAGGAAGTAGAAGAATTAGGTTGCCAGTCACTCACAACCACATGCCTAAGAATGGGATTCCATGTCCCACCAAGGAGCATATTTTAACACAAGAAGGCAACATACACACACACGTGCACAAACACAGACAAATATGACAACAGTCATTAATTGCTGAACCTAAATGTGGAAGTTATATGGCAGTTCTGTATATTAGGTTCATTTATTCCGTATGTCTGTAAATTCAGGATAAAATGTTGAAAAAAAGAATGCTTTGAGATCATCAGTGGTATTAACTAAACATTCTCAGCTTTCTGCCCTCAACACACTTGATGAGTTTATATGCCCAGCTTCTTCAAATGTGGACAAGTGATTTTCTTTGGCCTGTGAAACTGAGCTAGTGTCACTTTTGAAAGAAGTTCTATAGGCTGATTTTGTAGTTCTCTGTGTCCTCTCATGCTATGGTTTAGACCTGAGATGCCCCCCAAAAGTGAAGGTGACTGGGTTACGGGGCTCGATATTCGTCGGTGGATTCGTCAGCTGACGGGTTCAGTAGCTGAACGTGCTGTTAAGAGATGGGTCCCGGAGAGAAGAGGACGGGCACTGGGGCCTGACTTGGAAGGGTGTGCTCTTGTCCCTGGTGTCTCCTTTTTCTCTGCTTCTTGGCCACCATGGAGTGAGCAGATTTTCTCTGCAGTTTCTGCCTTGGACTGAACCTGACCATGAACTGAAACCATGAGCTACAAAATAAACCTCTCTTCCTTTATTTATTTGTTGTTGTTGTTGTTGTTGTTGTTGTTGTTGTTGTTGTCAGTACCGTAAATCAAATTCACAACCTTTCACCTGCCAAACAGGTGCTGAAGCCACTAAGCCAAACTTCTGGCCCTATTTTTTTTTTGAGGCAGGGTCACACTATGTAGTTCAGGCCAGCCTTGCTCATGTTGTAGCCCAAGCTGGCCTCGAACACACAACGCTCCACCTACCTCAGTCTCTCAAGTGCTGGGATTAAAGGCATGTGCCACTACGCCCGGCTTTACCTCTCTTCCTTTAAATTATAAATCTCAAGTGTTGTGCTCCAGCAATGGGAAAGTGACTAATATACCTTCCCAGTGTTGCAGGGATTGTAGATGTGTATCTGTGGAGATAGAGTGGACAGTATACAGAAGAGCCCAATAGATATGCATCTAAGCAAGGACAAACATTTCCTGTCATACACAGCCAGAGTTGTTTGTTATAGCAGCAACAAGATCCTTCTGATATGAAGAACAGATACTGCACACAACAATAGCATAAAAAACTCTATTCTCTAATGATCAGAAACTTTAAACTATTCTTAAATAGGAGCTTCCAAACACGCACTTAGAGCAGGCTAAATTATTGATTTTATTATTGTTTTTCAAAAGATGAATTAAATGTGGCCCAACACCAAACAGTGTGCTCACTCTTTGAAGCTGTGTAGGCTGTTAAATGATATTGGGAAATTATTCCAGTTGCTGAATTACCTTCTTTCCCAACCTCCAAGAATGTATTTTAGAATGGTGACAAGGACCTTTCTTTGCAAAGCCCTCGAATCTGCCCCTTTAGCTGAATTCCTGAGACTCATCAGGGAAGAAGAGCAGCTGTCACTTTGTAAATGACTGCCCATTAAATCTGACTGTGCAACTGGGAGACGAATAACCAGGGGAAATACCTGTTCTTAGGAAGTTTCCAAGGAGCAGTTACAAAGAGCAAGTGGAATTAGAGTAAATGTAGCAGCAGTACCAGCCAGAGAAGTAAACAATTTCTCCTCACTACTTAGCAGGGATATTTCTTACCTACTCAAAACTCTTTGCACCAGCTCCATAAACACATCTGGAGCAGCCCTCATGAGGCCAGTGTTGGATGCTTTTACAGTAGCACAAGTGACCTCTCCACAGACAAATCACTGAAAAGTGCAGAAGTCACCAGGAACTCAAACTCAACCTAGAAAAAGATGACCTAAGAACAGAGGAAGAATAGGTAGGTGGCTTGATGTTGAGGTCTCTGTGTTTCGGAGGGAGAAGTTCATAGCATTTCTCATCTGGGTTGCTCCACGTCAGGTGCAGCAGACATGGCCCCTGACACTCTGCTCACCCTGAGCCCTCGGTGCCAAGGTCACCGCCTAGCAAGTCCTGCAGCAGCTCCGTCTGAACCTTCTGAGGCTTAGTAGGGAGATGACCCGAAGTCTCTAAGCCTCGTATACAACAGGAATAAGACTATCCCAAAGATAAAATGCAGTAAAAATGTAAACTGCTGCATAAGTCCTGACACATAGCTCAAGAAATGTTTAGTTGTTCTATGTTATGCCTTGCTAGGAAGTCTTGTGTCTTTATGGATGTTGGCTGGACTTTTCTTCTGTAATTCTTTAAGTGCTTGAGTCACTGTTTTCTTTCCTCTATTTAATTCAAGGGCATTGAACTCTGCCAAGCATTGTCTTCATAAGTTGGTGACAATGATTAATGAGACAAAGTCCTTGTCCTCCACAGACAGTACACAAAATATAATACACTGAGTGCAAAAAACAGGCAATGGAGCCACAGAGGAGGGACCCCTGGGTCAGCCCAGGTGTGGGTGATCCTACCCTGAGCAGAGGGTACTTGAGTGGCATCTTCGCCCAAGGCCCAGCTCTACCCCAATGGGACCTGCAGGTGTTAGCAAAGCTCCCCACCAGTAGTGAGTATTAAAAGGACTGGTCTGTAGAAGAGATGACCAGGAAGAAAAATAAAGCCAGGTCTCTAAGGCACTGGGACTGGGGGCTTGCGATAAGCATGCGGCCATGGATATTTTTCTTGGATACAAGAGATATTTATACCTCAAGCCATGAGGCTGGGCTGCTGTTCCGTTAGACATTTCTCATTGCATGCTCCTACAATACAGCTCCATACGTCAGTCTCCCTGCATTGCAGTCTGAATTTATGTCTTCAGTAGAACCTGCACATTTTATCAGCCTGACCATACATCTTGATTTGGCTAGGACAGTCCTGGTTTGTGCTGTTGTCCTAGGGTAATTACTATTAGCATTACCTTTCACTTTCAAAGGTGCCCCAGCTTGGATGATAAATGATACTTATAGGATCATCTAAATTTTAGTACATCTTTCTAAATTTTTTAAGTTCAGTGGTGTTTTGATGCAGGGAATAGCTTTAAAGTATAAAAGAAATTAAGTTCATTTTTGACATCATTCATGGCACAGATTGACAGGGTCATAGTGATGATGAAATTGTGTACCATTTATTAAGACACAATTGCCTGATAGCCACTGTGGCAGAAGCCTTCCCCATTTTATTTCACACATAAACATGATAGTATCATTTAGGCCAGGCCCTACAGATACCGTATTGAAGCACAAGAAAATGACTTGTGAAGGAGCCCTCGGGGAGTAGATGGTGGGGGCAGGCAGGGACAGAGCAAAGACAAGGCAGGGGGCTGCTGCCCGGGCCAGTCACGCTCCTGCTGACACCTTCGCTTGTGCTGGACATCCATTTGTGCTTCCTGGCTTTGGAGACTGAACGAAGCCTTTCAGCTGCCTGAGGCTCAGGTGATGCCCTGGCCAGCTAGGACTCTGGGGCAGTGACGTAAAGACTTTCACTTTGGCTCGGTTTCTTCTCATCTCAAGCGTGCGTCCCCTTCTTGTTCTCAGCCTCCTGGCCATCTTTCTGGAGCGCTCTCTAGAGCAGTAGCAAGCTACGGAGATCAGCCAGGCTTCTGAAACCCAAGAGCCACCCAATGCGCATCCAAGAGCAGCTGCAGTCTGCAGGACCCCTCGTGTGGCTCAGGGCAGAGGACCGACTTCTCACTGCCTACAGCTCACTGTCCATTCCCTGGCATCACGGTGACAGATCATCAGAGCCACAGGGCTGGGCTCCAGTCTCTTCACGCTTCCACGGCCAGGAGCGCGCAAGTCTCGTGGCCAGTGCTCCAGGTCTCCACAACTAATCACATCTTCATGAAGTTTAATTTAATATAATTTGACGTAACACTGCCCTCTTGTGCCTCATCACACAAGGGACCTTCCTGGGGAAAGATCGATTTTAATTAAAAGCAAAACACAATTTCAGCACCTCCTGAACACTATGTTGGGGGAGGGGACGCGCTTTTTGCTGGCTTGCTTTCCCCCTTCATCTTTATCCTGGGTTTTGTTACATCAGTTCCATCCCTGCTGGCCAAGGAAACCAGTGCTGAGGGCTGACCTCTACATAAATCCACGCGTGAGCAGTTTAAAGGGGCATCTGGACAGCAACAACAAACACAGAGCCCATGGGGAGGGCAGGAGAAACTGAGTAAGAAATCAGGAAATGAAAAGAAAGTTATTAAATAGACTTGCCACAGCTGGCTTAGTGATTTCAATAGACTTGGTTAACAGGAAAAACAATCCTAGAGAACCCCTTAATTGCTTTTCTGCTGAGTTCCTTTCCACATCTCCCAGTTTGCAGAGATTAATTAGGAGTTCCAATCACAGCTTAAGACTTAACTCAAAAACGACAGATCTGAGATTTTTTTTTAGTGGTGGTAATGCTCTGGAGACTTCTGAACAGTGTGTCTCTTGAAACTGGTGTTAGAGATTCCAGTTTGGAAAAAAAGACAAAAACAATTATTTGTAAGTAATGTAAGGGCAGGACACAACCTCAATGCACAAATGTCCACATTTTGAGCCTTACTCATTGCTCAAAAATTGAGTTTTAATATTTTTCTCTTAATTAGCCATTCTATTGCACTCTGAGAAAGAAATGACCTGTAGAAAAATGACCCAGAAAACTTGAATGGTCTACAAAACACAGAAAAGGGAAGGCTACAGCCATGCTGACCTCTAGGACAGGGGATGAAGACAGGACCTGCAGGAGCACTGCCTCCTGAGACCTGCTGCTCTCAGACTGGGTTCCCTCTTCTGGCACCAGCCCCGTGATTATCTCAGAAGCAGTGTCTTGGCCTGTGGCCGATGTCTGAAGGAGGTGTCACAATAAAAACTTTCTCCCTCCTTTGCTCAGTCCCTCTGAGTTCACACGGCTTTCTGGCAAGTTCTTTTCACCAAGTTTAGAAGTCTCAGCTTTGCCTAAGTCTCTGAATTTTCTCATGTTCACTACCCAGTAGCCTCCTTTTCCTTTACTTTCTATCCCTTCCTTTGTGTTTGTTTTCAGACTTCTACCTTGCTGGCTTGTGGATGCACCCAAAATCCAGCCAGGGTGTCACAACAGAGAAGCAGACGGTGGGGCAGGCTGTCCTCAGAAAGGGTCACTCTCCCTGGGGAAGGGGGGCCTCTGGGTAGGTAGGGAAGGGAGGGGTGTGGCCTCTCCAGTAGGACACACAGTCAAAGTGACAATCAAATAAAAAGAGCTGGATGTGTTGGGATAATTTTAAAATATAGCTAAAATTATGTAAGCAAAAGAGAGAAGCATCACAAATGAGACTAGGAAGGCCTGTTTTGTGCCTGAACATCTTTCATCAGGGTAACAATTATCAGCTTCTGTCTCCTGGTTCTTGTGCCTCCAGTCTTCAGGCACACATTGTCCTGTGCCCTGTAACCCTCTTGGCCCATCAAAACTTTATCAGCACACAAGAGAGAAAGCTGGCTGGGCCCCTAGAGAAGCTGGAATAGCAGTCATTTGTGAATGCTGGCTCAGAGCCGGTGGAGTCTGGGACAGCCTGAGTTCAAATCCATGCTCCACTCTGACCAGAGGTTTCCTCCTCTATACAATAAGTCCCCAACTTCCAACATTCAAGTTGTGAACTTTTACAGATATGAATAAGCTTGCGTTTGGAGTTGTAATGCTCTACTTTGTTCATTTGTGTCAAAGATGTATGGGACTCACTTGTCAGACTTGTGAACAAACCCAGCTTCTCCCCAGATGGAACTTGCTTCTAAGTCAGGGTCTTGCTCTAAAGGGAAAATATTGACAGTGCCTTCCTCATCATGAAGATTTAATGAGATGATAAAAGTAAAGTGAGCAATTTGGTGCTTAGAGTTTAATAGCACGTAGGTCTTAGTCATGACTTGCATTTCCAGCAGCGGGGAGATCTTGAGGCACAAGGAACCAGTGCTGGGGGCATGCTATAAAGAGTCCCCTGGGAAGGGGACATGTCCCCTGCTCACCTCTGAACCGTGCACAGCTTCTCCAGCTGAGCACCCGGAAAGGCCAGGTTCAGCACCTCCTGAAGCAAAGCAGGGCACATTCCGTGAGCCAGGAAGTCACCTTGGACAGAGGTAATAGGGTTGACCTCGGAGGGGGGCCGGTGAGAGTGCTGCCCCCACCCCCGGCCACTTCTGGCCTGTTTTGTTGTTGTTGTTGTTGCTGCTGTTTTTTGTTTGGTTGGTTTTGTAGTTTGTCATTTTGGCTTACTAGCTTATATTTTCCAATCGTTCAGTAATGAACTCTTTCTGCAATGAGATAAGCAAGAATGTTATTTTTCATTTAAATTTTTAAAAATTCATGCCTCAAAGGATTTTTGTACATTCTGATTCTGGCAATTTCTTTATTTAGGAACTTTGTACCAAATTTTGGATGGTAAAATCAATTCCTTCCCTTTATTGAATATCATGGATATTTTTCCCTGTCCAGCCCTATCTACTGCTATTCAATGTAGGGTAAAAATCATATTTGCACAATAAGTCATCACCCTTTATGTGTATAACCGTGAGGAAGACTGTGCACACGTGCTGAGATGGGACAAAGGACAGCAGAAAGTGCACTGGCAGATGTGACACAGAGTTTTACGCCCAGAAGGGAAGAAGGGTCACAATTAGAGATAGCTATGCACCCACTTGGGAAGCACCAGACTCATCAGGGCGGTAGAGACCAGTGGCTCTGAGCCTTCTGTGAACACGGAAATTAATTGAAGAGTTTAACCTCTGTCCCACACCAAGAGAGTAATCCTCTTTCTATTCATCCATGGCCAGGTCATGAATGTGTGTGTGTTTCAAAGAGCTTCCTGATGTGTAGCCAAAGTTAAGAGTTACAGTATAAGTAGATAGAAATGGAGATTCAGGAAAAGTATAAGCTATTTGCCCTTGAAAAGTATCTTCATTACTTTCTATTTGCTGGGACACAATATTTGCACCCACCATTTAAAGGAGGAAAGATTTATTTTGGCTCACAGTTTCTAGTTTTCAGTTCATAGTCAGCTGGCTCCAAAGCAGGCCAGCATGCAGAGGGGCATGGCAGAGGAGAAACAGCCCATGGCAGGGCAGGCAGTAGGTAGTGAGTAACAGCTTCCATTTCCCTCTTTACTCCACTTGGGCTAAAAGCTTATTGGCTGGTACCATTCACACTCAGGTTGAGGATTCTTTGATAAGATCATTCAGCCACACCCAGAATTATTCTAATCCAGTCAATAGACTGATTCAGCTATCATATCCCCGTAATCTGTATTTGTACCCCTAGATCCAGCCACCTCCAAAAAGTCTCATTTATGAGTGCATAAGGCTTTGGGAGGACATCTAGATACAAGTTGTAGCAGAAAGAATGAGAAATGGCATTTTATAGGTATGTAGTTGTAAGATGAAGGTTCATATAACACATGCAATGTCATCATGTACTAATGCCTACATAAAGACACAATTACTGATCATGCCTAACTAGGAAGCTAGGTAGACCCGGCAAACATCCAACATAAGATACTAGAAGATCCCTCTCTCTGAGAGTTTTCCACAATGAAAATTCCCATAGTTATCCACAAAAAGTGACAAGCCCAAAGTTCCATCCAAATGAATGCCCTGAAGGGCAGGAATGACATGCCGTAGGTGTCCAGGTCATGCTGTCTTCTGCTTCAAGCACCGCACTGTAAGCAGCAAAGGACTACTGCTTTCACATCAGAATACTGCCCTTAGAACCGCCCTACCAAGTCACATGATGCTGTTGTCTGTTAGTAGATTGTAGGAGGCTCTCCTGTAGGGTCTTTTGTATGAAATACTGGTTTCCTGTGTCTCTTTCCAGGTCTCCTGGTT
This sequence comes from Dasyprocta punctata, assembly GCA_004363535.1. Lineage (NCBI taxonomy): Eukaryota > Metazoa > Chordata > Mammalia > Rodentia > Dasyproctidae > Dasyprocta > Dasyprocta punctata. Next base: position 113,870 of record RJWM01002802.1, read on the forward strand.
CAGAACCTCTACTGTGAGTCCTGGTATCTCTACCTGTCAAAAACATATCTTAGCAATCTCTCCTAGTAACGTCAATGTTTCATAGCATTGAAGACCCCGTCAGGTTACTGACAAGTAATAAGTCAGTTTCCCTTTCCTGTTGCCAGGCCTTCACATAAGGATTCCCCCTTCAGTGTCCTTAACCAGCACCCTTCTCTGCAGTTATCTGTTTAGTTCACTAGGATTAAAGCTGCTAAACCATCAGGTCCCACTTCAGATCTTGGGAATCAAAATCTTAATTTGAGTAAGAAGCTTGGTGATCCGAAGCACTTGAGAGTTTGTAAAGCACTTCAGTGGCGCTCATCAGCCTGGGTGACCTTGTGAATGGCTTTGTCAACAATGTAAGTCATTTTCTGTAGCACATGACGATAGACCATGAAAAAGATGGAGTGCTGTGGTCAGACTTGTTCTTTAAATTTAGTATCTTAACGTTTACCTGTGTGTTCTCCCTGCATTATCCATTCTTTCTGTACTGAAACATAGCCACATCCTTGATATTTACCTAACTAAAGGTTCTCGTTCCTGCTGTTTTTCCTTTGAATGAGTTGCTTGACCACCCCATTCTTGCCTACCTGGAAAACCTAAGCTTCCGGCAGAAATGGCACTAGGGTCTACGTGTGTGAGGCAGAGGCAGGTGTTGAGGTCACAGATAGAGGAAGGGTCTGTAGACACTGGGAAGTGACAGGTGTCAGTGCTGAGGCTGGCAGATACAGTTCAGTCTCTGAGCGTGGCGCCCATGCATGGCACCCAGGGATGGAACAGCAAGTTCAGCATGTCGAGATGAAACAAGGGCTCCCACAGTGCCCGTGGAGGAAATCTGGGGTTCCCATTAAAATGAAAATTTTGATTCCCAAGGTCTGGAGTGGAACTGACAGGTTAGTCACTGTAATCCAGGTGAACTATGCAAATAACTACACAGAAGGGTGCTGGTTAAGGATGTTGAAGGGAGATTAATGACAATGTACCTTTTACCATAATAAAATTTTTATTTATACACACATCATATTTTTCAACCACATCTCTTACTTCTGTGTTTCTTTATACCTGTGAGTCTGGTAATTCTTCAAAGCAGTAACGCCTTATCATGTGGGTTTATCAGTAGCATTTTGGTATGTACCTCTGCATAAATCCACTGGTGAGAATCCACTGTGAGAACTGTCACCCACTGAATTTCTGATGAGAATTCTGCAAGCTGTTTCCTCAGATCTAGCAACGGCCTGGATTGTCTCCTCCACCCTCTCTTCTCTCTCTGGGCTCAGGGCTTCCTTTGGGGAGTCTTTGAGTGGTGCTGGCCCCTTTCCCACAGCATACAGTTGCCACCCCTGAATGAAGGGCCACCAGGATAGTCATCATTCCCAAGCAGGTTCCATCCTCTCCTCCGCTACTGGGAAAGATGGACGCATTGGCAGGCCCACCCCTTCTCATGAGGCCCCCCAGACCACTTTGGTTGGTCTTCCTGCAGATCCCAGGGGAGACCAGGACATGTCAGGCAGATACAGAACGAGGAATGAGAAAATAAACTCCCTACAAACAGGAGTTAGAGCACTAGGCATGCGTGCACCTGCCACACACTCCCTCCTTATTGAATAGCCCTTAACAATGTAGACAATTTCCTGTACCCCTGGAACCTTCCTCCCAACTCTCCCCTTAGGGATCGTGCCACTACGCCTGGTGTGCCACATCCACACAGTCCCTGCTGCATGTCTACATGATCTCTGCGGTGCTGCATGCACGCGGAACCTGCTGTGTATGTCTACACAGTCCCTGCCATCCCACGTCCACACGGGACCGCCCATCCTTTGACTGCTCCGGGATGCAGCAGGAACAGAGTGAGGAGTACAGTCTCTACAACTGGCTCCTCCCACCCCTTACTGGCTACTTCACCTCCTCTGCCCAAGTCTCTCATCAGGAGAAGGGCAAGATAGAAATAATCCTGACTACATCAGGTAGTATTGGTATTAACTGAGGAAATCACCCAATGCAACTAGAAGTGTACCTGGAACAGAGTAAGGGCTCAATAAATGTACATGGAGCTCTTCGGTCACCTGATTTTGTTTCCCTTAGATTTTTAAATTCCCTGAGATGAAGACTAAATCTTACCCATCTTCGTGTCCCCAGTTTGAGGCTCTATGTGGTGCTCAGCATGTGCTGATTATGTGAGAAATTAATGAGTACATTTCCAGGTGTGCCTATGGCTAGCCAGCAACTATTTGCAGAGCTGTCCTACTGAAAGTGGTAGCTTTATAGCCAAACGAGCCTGGTCTTGGAGTCCTCTGCTACAATCTGGGCCAAGCTTGCTTGGGTCTTCCATGCATCTGTGAGCTCACTGATGCCAGTCTGGGCTCCCACCATGCCCAGCCTGCCCAGGTGAGGACATTTTGCCTGTTTAACTGCAAAGAGTGATTGAGCAAAATAATAAAATAAAACATGCAGTGAGGGCCTGGGGGGATGGGCTCCACCACCTGCCCTTCCATGGAAAGGCATCTGTAACGAACACTTGTAAGACCAAATCAGGTAATAAAACTCATTGTACAACGCCTACATTGACCAAATACACATTTTGCACACTAAATGTCTAGACCCGTCCTCTTCACTTGTATTTACAGGTCAGGCCTTAGGAAACTGTCCCTGCCCAGGGTCACTCCAGGAGCTCTGGGCAGGCTTTGGTATTCATTAAAGTCACCCCAAGTGATTTCAAATATATAAACTAACACGTAATCAGGGGCTGCCTCTACTTGGTGGATGTTTTTACTTTTTTCTTTTTATTTATCTTTTTTTACTCTCCTATAAACACATGCATTGCTTTTTTTGCTTTGTTTTGTTTTGTTGGTTTTTTGTTTTTTGAGACAAGGTTTCACTACATAGTTCAGGCTGGCTTTGAACTCACTTTGCAGCCCAGGCTGGCCTCAAACTCATAACAAACTCCTCCTGCCTCAGCCTCCCAAGGGCTGCGATACAGGTGTGCACCACCATTCCTGACCTTGCTTTTTTGATAAGAAAAAAAACTGATATTGCAGCACAAGAGGGGAAGAGGACACAGAGGAGATGATTTATAAGGTAGTCAGCCCTTGGTAGAAGGGGGAGAGCTCCAGAACAGTCCTGCTGCCCTTTTCCAATTGCAATGTCCGTGGGACTCATGGGGGCAGGGAAGGGGCAAAGACCCATTGTGGACCGCAGATCAATCTCAACCAGTGGAGGGATAATCAAATGACAAGCTGGCCAGCCCTAAACACCGGCTTCGCTCGGGAGGCGCACTAACCTTGTCTGTTACACTCAGCTGTAACTGCCAACTGCCATCAGCCTTCCCCCAGGAAGCCCCAGTGCCCCCACAGTCCACACAGCCGTCTGGAAATGAGGCAACTGCCAGTGCCTACGGACAGACGAGTAAGTCCAAGCCGTCCGTACAGAGAACGGGGAAGTAACCTCCAAGACATCTCCGGAGTTCAGGATCATCGTAAACCTAGGGGGGTTAGGAAGGGCTCTGGGGAGCCGGCCCAGGCAACAGTGCTCTCAGGCCCACACCCCATCGTGTCTATTGTGTACCCCAGCCTCTGACAGCTAAGTAGGATAGGCGCCGTCTTACCCCTTCCAAGAACATTCCTTCCCAAAGGGAAAGTGAAAGCATGCAAAAATCACAGCTTTTATGTGACCAAAAATCATGGAAATATCACAGAAAAGTGACTTCACAGGTGGCTGTGGTCGTTTAGTGTTTGGGGAAGACCCAGAAGTCTCAGTGTGCCAGAACGGGTGAATGAGTGGGTGAGGCCACACGGCAGCGTGCTGCTGAGCCTGGCTTCCCACCGGACGGCATGCGGCAGAAGCAACCACTGCAGTTTTGATCAGACCTCAGCAAAACACTCGCTTCAGAAAGTGGCAGGACTGTTGGGATAAACTTGTTTGAAGTGAGGGAGAGTGTTTTGAAGGAAAACAATGGTAATGTATCTTTTACTGCAATACCCTGTTTAAAAATGTAAACATTCATCAAATATCTTGATTACTCCTCTTTACATATGCAAAAAGAAAAAAGGAATAAGTTTGCAGTGCAGAAACTGGGAGGACAAATCTACCCACTGAGAAGGAGCTGAGCCAGTCACTGGAAGCAGTGGGCTTGGGGCCAGCTGCTTGCCCTGAGCGGCCTCTAGCACCCCAGACTGAGTCTGAGCAGGGGAAGACCAGGAGGACAGAAGCAGGAAAACCACACAAAATAACTGGTCTGAGATATTAAAAAGCATTTTGAGGTCATGAAAACCAAGGAGAGACCAACAGTTTCATTGAAAGGGAAGACAACTAAACAGAGATGACAACCAAACAGTTGGTGGGAGTCAGGGCAGGTCCTTTCACAGTATAGAGTGTTGTTGGATCCACTGATGACCCTGAAATGGGTGAAGTGGTGGCCACTTACTAATGCCCATGGCCTGCGACTAACAGGTGTACTACAGTTAGCGGAGACTGCTTGGGCTCAGCTCACATGTAGCCTGCGTTATCGAGAGATGACTGAACACTACTAGGTTTGCAATTTACTCTCAGGGTCCTGGGGGAAATAAAAGTTGTTTGCACTGTTTCTTCAACTCTTCTGAAAGATAGATATTTAAACCTTATTTTAAAATCACCGCTTTCCTAGAGACTGCAGTGCCTAAATTTTCACTATTATTGACATAATCAGTATCTTTCCAATACAAGAGAGCATCATCTTCTCTAAATTCTGCTTCTTAAACATCACATTCTATTATGTATGATGCATTCATTCCTTATTTATTCATTCAACAAATACTTTACTCACCTAGTCAATAAATTTTCTAGAACATACTGTGAATCAGAGACTCTACAGTATGGGAGGACTATGTTGGCAGGCAAAGTTAGCCATGCCGCTGAGCCCTTCAAGGCTTTAGTCTAGTAAAGAAGACAAAAAGTAACCCAAAATCACAGACAATCAGAACAAATTCACAAAATTCCAATCATGAAAAGTATTGCAAAGAAAGAATTTCTCCTCCCACAACACATTATACAGGAGAAACTCAAATGGTGGACAAATTCACATCTACATTTAAGTAGCTCGGAGTGTGATAAGTGAAAAAAACTTAAAGTACATTTATTATGATGTGATAAATCTATTTAAGAGTAATACGAAAAAGTCATTAGGTGCTCAAAGGGGAAATTGACTTTAATATAAAGATCAGGTTGCACAGTAAGTGCAACTTGATATAAATCTTGAGAGCGGAGCAGGCAAGAAAAGACACCCACATCCAAGACAGAATCATGAGCCGCACACTGAGCAGCAGGGACCCAGCGCAGAGAGCCAGGCGGGCACCACAGCGCCTGTGGCCGCAGAGCAGCGGTGGCTGGACTGAGGCTCGTGGATTCTGTCTGTGTCCCTAGGCATCACTCAGCCACCAGGCGCTCATAAGCTGTTGGGCTGTGCACTGCCACAGAGCTGAGGCTGCAAAGCACTGAGTGAAGGAATGAAGGAGCAAACAGGGCTGACTGCTGAGGACTCCTGGGAAGGCTGCGCAACAGAGCCTGGGCTCCTCTGCCGACCCGATCACCCTGGCTGCGAATGACGGGAGCTCACTTACCTAAGAGGCGTTAGAGCGGAACTGTCCAGACTCCCCCAGGCACAAGGTCAGGTTGTGGCCTCGTCCAGCGAGCCTCTCAGAATCTCCTCCACAAACCTCTACCCAAAAACGTGCAGACTGGAGCCAGAAACAAGACGCCACAACTGCTGTGCCTCTTCCACCAAGAGGAATACTGCCCAGGTATCAGCACAAGAAGGCACACACCGAACTGTGTGAGTTCACAAAATGCTCAGTTAGAACCCTCTGTTACAGATGACACTTGAGCTAGAAACAAAGGGATTTCTAGGGTCGTATAACCGAGGAATCAAATGCTTAACACACTTACGCAGGTTCCGGCCAGGGGTTCAAGCAAAGTCAAAAGAACATCCTATCTCTCCCACCTTGTCTTAGTTACTTTCCTCACGGCTGAAACAAAATACCCAACACCTGGTGTTAGAAGGGGAAAGGTACATTTAGCTCACAGTCTGTGGAGGTTTCAGTCCATAATCAGCTGGCACCGAGGCAGAGAGGCGTGGCAGAGAGGCAGCCGCTCACGGCGGCGGAGACAGCAGAAGCAACAAGGGACCTTAAGGGCGTCATTCTTCCTCTTTTATCCTCTCCAGACTCCTGGGATTAGGGCAGTGCCAAACCAATCAGTGGACCGAGTTAGTAACCACCCATCCTTAATCCCAACACCACACACTCCAGATCCAGCCACCTATGAAAAAGTCCTACGACCACATGAGGCCTGGGGGACATCTAGACTCAGACCACAGCACACCTCATTTCTTTTCTCTTAAATCCACTTCTTTTCCTTTTTCCACCTCATTTCCAAATATCCTTTCTCCTCATGGTGGCAACCACCAACCACAGCCCACGTTCTTCCGCTGCGTGTTCAGGTTCTCACGGGGCGGAGGTGGGAGCAGGCTTCCAAGGCTTTGGCGGAGGAGACTTGGAGAAGACTTGGGGAGCTCAGATGGACCACCGGCCTGTCTCAGTGTTTGCGGGGAGAGGTTCGTGTGATTGGCAGGTCTGAATTGCTCCTTCACGGGGAAAGGAAGTTCTGTTTCCAGAAGAAGCATGAGGACGTGGTGCCCTACAAACAAAACCCGCCAGTGAGGTGGACCTCGCCGATTGGTGCTGCGTCTCCCTCCCCTTCCGCGTGTAGTGCGCTTCCCGACTGCAGGGGCTGGGGAGCTGGAGCTTGCGCAGCGCAGCCTTCCTTTCCCCGGGCTCGCTCCGGGCAGCGCCGGCGCACACGCGCGTACACGCGCACTGCCGTGGGTTATTCTGGCCAGTGCGTTCCAGGAGGAACGTGGGGGTTCTTTACGGGAGCCCAGCTTTGCGGACAGCAAGAAGAGTTCAGGCAGAGCGTGTGATGGGAAAGGTCTTGGCCAGGGCAGCGTGGCCCGGCGCAGGCGGCTGCATGGCGGGCTTCCCAGCCACTAAGGAGCTCGCAGCGCCTTCAGGACGCCAGACCTGCGACTCCGTCCGGGAAACCCCGTCCTCTCGGTGCTTTCGGAAGCGCTGAATCTCTGTTCGTAGACTGAATCTATTTCGGTTTCAATCGAGGAGACGATTTGGGGTTATCTTTACCTGGACTCTAATACAATCCACTACAACTCCTGAGCTATGCTCTACAAGTAAGAACTCTGTTCTGAATTCTTTACATAGGTGATAAAATCATGGAATCCATCTCAGTAGAATCATTCTGTACCTCGCACGAGCTCATTCCATTCCTGGGGTCCCTGCAGTTCTGAGATACTTTTTTTTTTAATTTGACATCTATAGCTCACTAATTCTCTTTCATTTGCATGGTAATTTGCTGTGAAACTCATCTCCCAAGATGTTAAATTTGATTATTGTTGCTTTTAATTCCCATTCTTTCATTCTGGGCTTTTAAAAATACATTGTTATTTTTCCACTTCCCTGACAGTTTTTGTAATTTTCTAAGCACAGTTTTATAAAATGTGTTTGAACTTTCCATTGCCTGGGAAGTCTTCAGCCCCTGTCTTCTGTGTGCCTGTTGTCTGAGAATTGTGTGTCCACAAAATACATTTGCAAACATGATTTTACAAATACTTTGAGAACTCAAATCATGTTATCTTCTTTTAAGAGTTTTTCACTTACATTTATCTGGCAACTAGAGGCATCAGGAAGCTAGAAGCATTTCTATCCGACTTCAAGAAACGTCCAGCTGATTCGAAGATGGGCTGCAGGCTCAAGGGGCCAGTTTTGCTTCTGGTTCACGTTTTCTACCGAAGGAACAGCTCTGTATGCTCTAAACCCAGTGTGTAGGGTTTCACGCAGGTTTGATCCTTACTGGGCCCTAAACTCCAGCCTCTGCCCCCTCCCCCATCAGGTGACCTCGATAAAGCCTTAAAGTTGATTTTTAACACATAGTGTTATCTGTGGCCCAGCTTTCTGTTTGTCATCAGTGGGAAGTCTGTTCCAAATTACAGGATCTGCCATCGTGTGCTTGGCAGTACAACTTGGGCATTTTGGAATCCAGAGGAGGCTTTTCAAAGACAGCACAGACACTCAACAAAAACTTAGAAACATGTATGCAATGTGCCAACAGCTTTAACCGAAGGGGTAGAAAATCAGGCTGGATACTCTCATTCTAAAGAAAGAATGGTTGTGAGGAACTTAGTGACCACGGCTTTTGTCTTGTCTTTGCTAAGAGAGCGGCACAGCCCGCGGGCCGTGGAGAGCACTGCTCTCAGAGCGCAGTGGCCCTGCCGCGGCTGGGTGGCGAGCGCTGACGTCATCCTGAGCACTGCTCTGCTGCTTCTCCTCAGGCCCAAGCTGGAAGATTTCGCAGCGATTCTCCTAGGAAGTTTTTTTGTTATTAGGGTTTTTTAAATAACATTTCATTAGCAAAAGACAGAAAAAAATGTTTTGGGTGAAAGCAATTTCCTCTCAGTGAATAATAATAAAAGTAAGCAGGAGACTTGGCTCAGACACGTACAAAGAATTTAAAATCTTTAAATGTAAGAAACTTTAATATCATTCATATGTTTTGTCCTGGCATTTGGCACAACATGCTCCTCCAGAGGGACCAAGGTCTGCTTTTAATACTCATCAGCAGTCAGAGCAGGGCCAAGCCTGGACCTCGCTGTGGTCCCTTGGGAAATCATCTGCGCCTGTGGTGACCCCAAGGGGAACAGTCGCAGAGCTCCAGGCCACCTGAGAGGAGGAAACCGTGAACCAGAACTGAGGGAAACCTCGGATTTCCCTTTTTGGCTTTGCAGTGAAATTTTTTCATTCCATTCTACAAGAGACAGAGTCACTTGAGGCTGCTCCGTGGGAACACAGATCTCCATTATTGCTGAGAAATCAGAAAGAGTGGTTTCCACAAAACC
>RJWM01002803.1:0-34453 GCA_004363535.1 Dasyprocta punctata
TGGCACTGGGGATTGAACTCACAACCTCGCACCTGCCAGGGCAGGTGCTTAAGGCACTGAACCAGGCCCTGGTTTTTTGAGGCAGGGTCGCACTATGTAGCTCAGGCCGGCCTTGGGCTCGCGTTGTAGCCTAAGCCAGCCTCGAACTCACAACGCTCCGCCTACCTCAGCCTCCCGAGTGCTAGGATTAAAGGCATGCGCCACCACGCCCGGCTACATGTCATAACTTCTAAGGGATAGAGATATATAGCTCAGTGGTGAAGTGCTTACTTGGTATGTGCAACTCCCTGAGTTCAATGCCCAGCACTGCAATGGATAGAGGGGGGAGGAGAGGAAGAAAAAAAAGAAATGAAAGTCATCCTAGTATAGACAGCTAAGACAGGTAGAAATATTATAGACCAAGGGAATCAGTGCAAAGATGAAAAGTCGTTACAACTGTGGCCAGTGGCACGTCTGTTGGAGGCCAAGCCTCAAGATAAAGGTGAAATAACCAAGCCTAAAATAAGTGGTAACACCAGGTCTAATATAGTCTAGATGGACGTCAGTCACCTGAGTGGGTGATCAAAACCTTCAGACTCATCCCTTCCTGAAAAGTTCTTTATTTTTCCCAGGTATACTTGCTATGTGTCTTGGCTCCCCATTGGATCAGTATTACTTATTGGTTGATCATAGCTTTAACCCACATTGTACTCACATGGTTGTGCTCTATAAAACTTTCCCTAAAAAGTGGGGTCCTTGGCAACCCACTCAGGACTCCTCCTTTCTCTCAGGAGCTGTATCTCTCCCCCAGTAAATATCTCCTACTCTTCTTTTCTATTTTTTTGTACCAGGGATCGAACTTACAACCTCATGCCTGCCAGGCAGGTGCTTTCACTACTGAGCTAAATCCCCAGCCCATCTTCTTCTTCTGCTGCTGCTGCTGCTGCTGCTTCTGCTTCTGCTGCTTCTGCTTCTCCTGCTTCTCCTCCTCCTGCTTCTCCTCCCCTCTTCCCCTCCCCTTCCCTCCTCTTCCCCTCTCCCTTCCTCCTCCCCCCCCCGCTCCCCCTTCTCTCTCTCTTTTTTTTTTTTTTTTGATACCGGGAATTAAACTCAGAACCTTGTGTTTGCCAGGCAAGCACTTATGCCACTGAGCTAACATCCCCAGCCCACATCTCCTACTGTTAACCTCCATCATTCTTTAGAATTCATTCTTTGATTTGGGGGAACACAAACTCATTGTATCAGACATCTAGCAGGTTGGGAGTTATAATATTTCCCTCATAGCATTTGGAGGTCCTATATCATTCCTATATTAATTCCTTTTAGGGAATCTGCTCTTATTGTCGCTGAAGAAGTATACTTTGTTGGGAAAGAGCCACTGTCTCAAGAAACCATTACAGAATAGTGGGAGTGAGTGACCAGGAATTCTGATTTAAGATGAGGGTTAAGGATGAAAGTTAGAGAAAGTGTCACAGTGGATTTTTCATTTAAATTTGCCTTCTTTGCCATAGCCTTCAAGTTCTTTGGAAGCAGAGATTGACTCTAAATGCTATATCCCCAACAACAGGAAGGCAGCAAATGCTTGTTGAATGCAGGGATAGTGAATGAATGAGTCAAATAGGCTAATCTAAGAACTCATTCATCAAATGGGATCAGACAAATATGGTGTGATGTTGAAAGTTAACCTTTCTGTGCTTGTATCCACATCTGAAATATGGGAATAACCACAGTAACTACCTCAAGTGGGGTTATAGCTAATGCCTGTCATCCCAGAAGGCTAGGAGGCTAAGGCAGAATGATCACAAGTTTGAGTCCTGCCTGGGAAATTTAGCAATACCTTATCTTAAAAAAAAAAACTATCTTATTGTATGGCTATGATGATTTATTGGTTATTTTATGTAAAAGATTTAGCACAGTACCTTGGTTTTGGTAAGTACTACATAAGTATTGAGCACTGCTACATTTTTTATTACTATTAGATTTGATTCACATTTCAAAGCTATGCATCAGATTTCTGGGCTTATAAAAGAAACCTCCCTAGTGTTGCAGCAGGCTGCAAAATGAAAAGCAGCAGTTATACATGCTAATAAACCCATTAAAGGCACCATTTGTATTCCCCAGGCAAGATAAGGCAGGGATTATGGGTGGAAAGTGAAAGTGAGTCCCCTGTGCTAATGTCATCCACAGACAATGTTGATGTGTAGATGAAGAATTTTGGTACAGACTGGGAAAGCTGCTGCTTCTACACTTGTGTTTCATAGAGTGTAGTTTGGGAGTTTCAAAGGCTGCCACTCTGCACAAATGTTTCTGAATGTGTGAGTTCTGAATGTGTAATGTCACTATGTGGAGCTTTGAGGTGATCGCTTACATTTAGACCTTAGGTAAATAGTGCTATGTACATAGGCTACAAAGGCTACAGGTCCTGACAACTCATACTTACCTGACAGGGGAGATACAATGTTCATAAAGGTGGTTTTCCCACAGCCAGGCTCATCCATTGCATTCCAAATGTACTGACTCTTGCAATTTCCCCAAGTATGGGAAATTCACCTGCCTAATTTGTAGCAGTGACCATGAAGGTAGTTTTCTCAGGGTGCAGCATATCCAGTTGTACTCAGGATGTACTGACCCTGTGATCTCTAGCACTGTGTATCTTGTAGCACTTGGGGACTGCTTTTGTGCTTTCCCTGGTTATCTGGTTCCAATGGCAGGCTTTTTCCCAGATTACTTGGTACTAAGGGTGGTACTTGAGAGGTCTACTCTTGTTTTATCTTTTCCGCTATACCTGACCTTGCCCCCAGGTTTTACATTTTGCTTTGCAATACAACACTTTGGATACTTGGGATATGATTTGTTGTCATTGTTGTTGTTGTTGTTGTTTGGTTCCAAGAATGAAACTCACAACCTTACACTTGCTGGGCAGGCACTTTGCCGCTAAGCTATATCCCTGGCCCCAGGGATATGATACTTAAAATTAACTTCACGTTTGAAACCTAGGCAGAGGACAATGTTCCATACAGAATAGTATATTTGTCTTTTATTATTGGACTCCTAAGATGTGCGCCTATCTTGACTGAATCTTCAGACCATGATCTTGATACTATAGGGAGAATTCATCTCTGCATTATTCTTTGTAGTGATCCCAGTACTAGGATACTGGTGGTCACATCAAGCATTTAAAATGATGTAAATATTCACCACATGTAAGTAATGACTGAAGATGATTTTCATCATGAGTAGTGCTTAAAAATTCAAGACTCAGGGAGGTTGAGGCAGGAGGATCACAATTTAAGCCCAGCCAGAGCCATTTAGGGAGACCCTGTATGAAAAGAATAAAAGAACTAAAGGTGAAACACAGTACAAAGACCTTAGGTTCAGTCCCTAGTACTAGAAGAAGGTGTTCAAATTTTGAATAGAGAAGATACTGGAGTAGGCAATATCATCAGAAGGTATGTTAGTTTCTGTGAAGTCAAGGCTGTAGGGGACACAGTCATGAAAGCCTCAGAGCTTCAGTAAGCCTGGAAGTCGGTGTTTAGTTCCTTGTGTGAAGTAAAACTTTCTGGAATAAAATTAGGAAGGTAGTGAGGTGATGAGATGATAGGTACTGTATCACTGAGGTGAGCTGGGGCACACTGTGTAGATGAGTGTGTCCAGCAGATGTGTACACAGAGTTGCTATGGCCTTTGTTGCAGATCGCTGTGTCTGAGAGATGCATGGTTGTGGCACTGTGTGTGTGTCGGGAGTGAATGGGATTAGTGCTCTGTACCTCATGGTGTCCAGAGAACAACCCTGGGGTTACTCATGCTCTCCCAGCAGAGGATGTTTAGATTGAGATTTTCATTATGGTATGTGTACATGTGTGATTGACTTTTGATGGTACTCAGGATTGAGTCTAGGGTCTTTGCACTAAGCTTGTCCCTGTACCTTTTTATTTTTTGAGACAGGGTCTCATTAAGTTGCCTAACCAGGATCAAACTTGTGATTCTTTTGCCTCAGCCTCCTAGAGTCTTAGGATGACATGTGTGCACTACCACATCAGGCTTCCTTTATGGATTTGTATAACAAAACTCAGCTCTTAAAAAGTATTCAGTATTAAATCAGGAACAAGGCAAGGATATCCACTGTCTCCCCTCTTATTCAAAATAGTCCTGGAAACTTTAGCTGGAGCAATTAGACAAAAGAAAGAAATAAAAGGAATAAAGACAGGAAAGGTAGAGGTTAAACTATCATTATTTGTAGATGACATGATACTCTACATAGAAGACCCCAAGAACTCTGCCAAAAGACTACTAGATTTAATAAGCAAATTCAGTAACATAGCTGGATTCAAAGTCAACACTCAAAAATCAATAGCCTTCCCCTACACAAATAACAAACTCACTGAGAGAAATCAGGGAAACAACAGCTTTTACAGTAGCATCCAAAAAATGAAATACCTAGGAATCAATCTAACAAAGGATGTAAAAGACCTGTACATTGAAAACTACAGTACTCTGAAAAAGGAGATTGAATAAGATATTAGAAAATGGAGAAGCTGGGTGTGGTGGCGCACGCCTTTAATCCCAACACTTGGGAGGCTGAGGTAGGCGGAGCGTTGTGAGTTTGAGGCCAGTTTGGGCTACAACGTGAGCCCAAGGCAGGCCTGAGCTACTTTGTGCAAACCTACCTCAAAAAAACTAGGGCTGGGAGTTTGACTCAGTGGCTTAAGCACCTGCCTGGCAGGTGTGAGGTTGTAAATTCAATCCCTGGTGCCACACACACACACACACACACACACAAAATGGAGATCCTGTGCTCTTGGGTAGGAAGAACCAATGTAGTAAAAATGGCCATCCTTCCAAAACTGTTATACAGATTCAGTGCAATCCCAATCAAAATTCCAGTAGTGTATCTCACAGAATTAGAGAAAACAGTCCTAAAATTCATCTGGAACCAGAAGAGACCTAGAATACTGCAGAGGCAATCCTGAATAACAAAGATAAGACAGGGGGCATCACAATCCTCGACTTGAAATTATACTATAAAGCTACTGTGATAAAAACAGCGGGGAATTGGTGAAAAAACAGACCCGAAGATCAATGGAACAGATTAGAAGATGCAGAAACAACTGCAGATACACTAAGCCACCTTATCTTTGACAAAGGTGCTAAACACATTCACTGGAAGAAAGACAGCCTCTTTAATAAATGGGGCTGGAAAAACTGGCTCTACACATGCCAAAGATTCAAACTGGACCCATATCTTTCACCATGCACTAAGCTAAAATTGGAATGGATCAAAGATCTTAATATTAAAGCAGAAGCATTAAATCTTCTGGACGATAGAGTAGGTAAACTCTTGAAGACATTAGTGTAGGCAAAGACTTTCTGAACAAAATTCAGATTGCACAGGAACTGTCACAGAGAATCAACAACTGGGATCTCATCCTAATGAAAAGCTTTTGCACAGCAAGAGAAGCCACCAACAGAGTGAAGGGACAACCCACAACATGGGAGAAAATGTTTGCCAGCAGTACCTCAGACAAAGGATTACTATGAAGAACATATAAAGAACTCAAAAAAATCAATCCTCCCAGATTTTAAGACCCAATCCACTTTAATCCCAGCACTCGGGAGGCTGAGGTAGGCGGAGTGTTGTGAGTTCGAGGCCGGCTTGGGCTACAACGCGGCGCAAGGCTGGCCTGAACTACATAGTGCGACTCTGCCTCAAAAAAAACCAGGGCTGGGAGTTTGGCTCAGTGGCTTAAGCGCCTGCTCTGGCAGGCGCGAGGCTGTGAGTTCAATCCCCGGTGCTGCAAAAAAAAAAAAAAAAAAAAAAAGACCCAATCCAAAAATGGGCATCTGAGATGAATACCCTCTTCTCAAATGAAGAAATACAAACAGCAAATAAATATGTGAAAGAATGTTCAAGATCACTGGTCATTCAAGAGATACACATTAAAACAACACTGAGATTCCACCTCATCCCAGAAAGAATGGCTATTATCAAGAAATTAAGCAATAACAAATGCTGGAGGAGCTGTGGGGAAAAAGGAACCCTTCTCCACTGTTGGTGGGAATGCAGACTGGTGCAACCACTGTGGAAATCAGTGTATAGAATCCTCAAAAAACTAGAACTAAGCCAGGTGCGGTGGTGCACACCTTTAATCCCAGCACTCAGGAGGCTGAGGCAAGAGAATCGTTTCGAGTTTGAAACTAGCCTGGGCTACAAAGTGAGTTCAGGGCCAGCCTGAACTGCACAGTGAGACCCTGTCTCAAAAAATAGGGCCAGGGATTTAGCTCAGTAGCATAAGCGCCTGCCTGGCAGGCGTGAGGTTGTGAGTTCAATCCCTGGTACCAAAGCAAAAAACAAAAAAAACTAGAACTAGCGGTCCCATTCAAACCAGCTATTCCCCTTCTGGGTATCTTCCCCCAAAAATTAAAAACATCATACCACAGCAATATATGTGCATCCATGTTTATAGCAGCACAATTTTTATACAATGGAGTATTACTCAGCCATAAAGAAGGACAAACTGGAGACTCTTATAGGTAAATGAATGCAATTTGAGGCTGTACTCATAAATGAAATAAATCAGACACAGATGTGTAAATAATGTATTGTTTCATTAGTGTGAGAAGTTGAAAGAAACAACATATGTAAATGTATATATATATATGTATATAAAAAGACAGTTAAGATAGTTACACTATTGATTTCTCTGAGTTCACTAAAGAGAAAGATTTGTGCAGATATTTTTCAGACAGTTGAATGCAGATGTCTTGCGCTCTGGGTGAATGATTTGGGGACAACAGTGCACAGTGTATGTACCATTGTTGCCCCCTGATTGACATGTTTTCAATATTTTTTTTTTGTTTTTTTGAGACAGGGCCTTGCTATACAGTTCAGGCTGGCCTTGGGCTCACTTTGTAGCCCAGGCTGGTCTCAAACTTGCAAACAATTCTCCTGCCTCAGCCTCCCAAGTGCTGGGATTATAGGAGTGTGCCATCACACCTGGCTACATTGGTTGTTGGACTCCAGACGATGTGTGTTATGGCTTGGCAAAAAGTCTGTCTGCATTTTACTCATGTCCAGAAACTTTGTCTGAGACTGAGATTAAGGGTGGCCAAAGAAATTTCAAAGCAGTCAAACGTTGAGCCACTGGCATGGCTACTGTTGGGAGCTTTTAGGCAGATCTGTGTTGAGAATTAAGAGCAAGGTGCCCAGCAGAATGATTTAAAATGTTGTGAGTTTGGCCAGAAAGGAAGCTCCAGTAAAGCTGTGGACTACAAAGAGAGAGATGTGGAGATCTTGACTGCTGAGAAGGAATTGGAAAATAGAAAAGATGGCCTGAGGGCATCACAAGAAACAGCAAGTCTTCACCCTTTGAAGCCTCAAAACTGCAAAAGCAAAAGACTTTGTTTTGAGGAGCAGGCTGCAGTGCACCATGTTCCAGAATGCTGGTGGCATAGAAAATTTGTTCCTCAGATTTGGATTCAGAGTGTTCAGCAATCCAGGCACTCAGCCCCTACAGCTAAGAGACAGGAAAGCCTGACTGCTGCTTTAGCTGGCAGCAAACCTTGACATCATCCATGTGGTGCTTGTTTTAGGTGCATGCAAAATAGGGTTAAAAAGGCTTTCACGTTGATTTCAGAAGACCTGGAAGGTCAGGTAATGTACCCCCTAAGAAGGCAGTTTGTGAAGCTGTGAGTATGAAGCTGAAGATGCAGTGGAGACCCAAGGAGTTTGAAAAAGCCAGGAATGTGGGTCAGTCATCTAAGGAAAGCTGCAATGAAGCAGCAAAGCAGACCTAAGAAATAAGCCATGGGAGCTGTAACCATCAGAAATGCCACAGGGGTGGAGTCACTTAAGAGCTTTGCAGCTCACAATTTGCCACTGATTGCTTCAGATGCTGGACTTGGAACTACTGGACTTAATGTTCAACCTGCTGGATTTTGAACTTGCTTTGGTTCCAATCCTTTGTATCTCCTATTTGTAACTTTTGGAATGAAAATGTTTATCTTGTGCCATTGCATGTTGGAAATGTTTAATTTTCATTTGTACAGGGGCTTGCAGCTGAGAGTTTTCCATACATCTCAGAGACGTGAGACTTGGACTTTTCAGCAATGCTGAAACTGCTAGGATTTTGTCAACTGTTAGTGATGGACTAAATGCATTTTGCATAAAGGGATGTGCATGAGTCTTTGGGAGGCCAGGGGTGGAATCTTATGTTTCTAATGTAATATAATATTGATAGACTTAGTACTGGTTCTTAAAGATTGTTAAACCCCTGTAATGTTCAAATTGTGAAATGGTAAGAATAAGCATGTCTTTGTATCTGGAAACTGATTTAAAGAAATGTGTCTGGTTGCCTAGTTGACCAGGGGTAGAGTGTAACAGTTGATACATTGTGTCAACTGGAGAAGTTTAGAGGTTTGACTAAGCAGGAGGGCAGGATCCTAACTTTGTAAACATCCTCATGTTGTGCAAGAGGAGGGCCTGGAGATGATGTGAGTGCTACACCCCAGCAGGTGGGGGTGGGTAGCCTGCTTACAATATAAGGAAGAAAAAGAGTCTTGTTCTTCCTATTGTGCTCTTGTTGCTTTTGCTGCACCTCTACCATCCCACCTTACTTTGGAGCCAGCTGATTATGGACTGAAACCTCTACAAACTGTGAGCTAAATAAACCTTTCCTTCCTTCATTTTTGGCATCAGGTATTTTGTCTCAGCCAGAAGAGAAAAGTAAGCTAAGAGGGTCTCACGAAATATCCCAAGCTAGTCTTGAATTGTCATTCTCTTTCATCTTCCAAGTAGCTGAGATTACAGGCCTGTGCTGCCTCTGCTTTCACTTTGGAAACTCCTGTCATTTGCAAATGATCTAAAGTGACTTTTGTAACTATTCTAAAAAGAAAAGAAAAAACTGACCTCTAAACATATTAAACAAAACTAAAAGTTTTCACAAGAAAATTACAGAGAGCAAAAGGGAAATACGGCCAAGGCCTTTGACAGTACACAACGGTTGCTGCTAACGAAACGGCTCAGCCCGGACCGTTTTTCTCTTAGTAAGAAGACAGGCCCATTGTTAGCAAATAGGCGACGGACGGACGGACGACGCGGCTCTCCTGGCATCAAAAGCTGCCGGTGGGAATCCTGGGGAAGCCAACTGCCCTGCCTGGCCCCAGCCCGGGCCCGACCCCGCCCCCCGGCCCCACCCCCGGCCCCAATTCAGGGTCGGGGGGGAGGGGGTGTTGGGAGTTGGGAGTTGGGGGCTCCAGGCTGCACGGCACACATTCAGCCCTCACAGAAATTCCCATGTTACATTTTGGGAAATGGAAACAGACTGAGGGTTGCCCAGGTGCGTGCGCGTAGGCGGCCGTGATTCAGACCTGGCACGACCCACTCTGCTGCCCACTGCCCCTCCTGTCCCTGCAGCACCTCGGCTTGCTGCCGCTGCACCTGCCGAGGGCTTCCAGGGTAGTAAAAGTCTGGCCATTGCGGTGGGTGTCACTGCAAGAGGCAGGGACATGTAGATGACACGGGGTGGCTGTTGGTTTCAGCATGATGTTCCGGTATTAGTGTTTCCCAGGCGTGTCCCCGAAGAGAGGGGTGTGGGGGGCGTGGTGGGAAGCAGCGGGTGGTTTGTGGAGGAAGGCATGAAGGGGCTATGAGGGTAGTGACCGTGAGTAGGTGATGAGTGTGGGAGGAGGGTGAGGTGTGGTGCAGGGCGGGTGGCTCATACTTACTTGGCATGGGAGATACCATGATCACGAAGGTGGTTTTCCCAGGGCGAGGCTTACCTATTGCAGTCAATATGTCCTGACCCTTGTGACTTCCCCAAATGTGGGAAACTCGACTGCATAATTTGTGGTAGTGGGGAACTGTGTTCACACTCTCCCCTGACTTAAGTGTTTTTCAAGAAAAGATGAGTAGTTATGCTAGTTGTCTGCATGTTTTCTCAGAAAGGTAAAACCAGTTGAGTGTGCTAGCTGAGAGAAAGAAGGGGCTTAGCTATACCGTTAACAGTATTTTTTTTTTTTTTTGGAAACAGTGAGGTTAACTTTTTTGAAGTTACAGCATGTCTTTTTCTTCTGGTTTCCTTATCAGTACAGCAAAACAATTATATCACATTGTGTTTATTGTTCAAAATAGAGGTGATTTAAATTAGAGCAGGGGTGTACAAGCAGTATTATAGTGTTGTTTATGGTATTTTAAATAAAAGACATTGAGTGTCTGTGGAGCTTGGTATCTGCAGGCGCTCTTGCACTCACTTTCTTTCACATGGTTAAGAAAGGCTGACAGGTTTCTAATTGTGTCTCTGTGCGTTTTGTTCATTTAGGATAAGTGTGTTTCTCTTTTTTTGAAACAGGATGTCTCGGGCTATTCGTCTTTCAATCCCTTGTCCGGTTCGACTTGGTACTTTAAAAAATGAGTCTTTGGAAGCTCAACTTCATGAGTATGTCAAACAGGGGAACTATGTGAAAGTAAAGAAAATTCTCAAGAAAGGTAAGTATGTGTTGAGGTGGCTAGTGTGACTGAGTCCACTTTTCTGCAGAGGGTGGGAGAAAAACTAGAAACATCATAAAACTATGAGTAAGTTGTTGAGGAAATCTCAAAGTTAACTGTAGATGTGGAGCGTTCCCTAGCAGTACATAGTGATTAGTAGAGGTCTTACTTGTTTGAGGGGTGTGTTCTTTTGTGCTGGGGAACCACCTGACCTCTATCAGGTCATCTTCTTGAGGTTTGTCCCAGGCTGCTCACCTTGATCCTACCTGATTTCCTTTTCTCTTTCTAGTCAGCTGCATCCATTTTTCTGTGGTTTCTGGTTGCCTAAGAGGTCAGGTCTCATAGTTCTCCCCTTCCTTGTTTATTTCGACTTGGTGCTTTTGTTTTCAGATTTTCTTGCTTCCAGGTACATGCAGGTCAGCAAGTAGATGGAAATAGCAGGTGGTGCTCAAAAGAATGACCAAACAAAAACCCACAAACAAACAAAACCTCTGCTGGTATTTGCCTCTGGCTCTAGAGATCCAGGCCCCTTATTGGCAGAGTGACCAGAAGTTCTGCTAGATCCTTGAAGCTCACTTCCTAGTATTGGATGGCCTGGTTTCTGTTGTTCTTTCAACAGCATTCAGAAAAGACTTCCAGAAGGATAACCCCAGTTTTGTGGATCCAACTTCCCCACAAAACAATGTAATCAAAAAGATTGACTCGGGCTGGTTAGTAGAGTGCTTGCCTAGCATGCACAAGGCCCTGAGTTCAATCCCCAGTACCGCGCGCGCACACACACACACACACACACACACACACACACAGATTGACTCTAGGCCCAGGCATAATGGCATATACCTGTAATCCCAGCATTTGGGAGGCTGACGCAGAAGGATCCCTGTGAGTTCAAGGCCAACTTGGGCTACATATAGAAACCTGATCTCAAAACAAAGCAAGATTGAATCTAGAGACTCAGGAATGTTGGGCAAGTACTGTACCGCCACTGAGTTCTATCCCCAATCCTTTTTAACTTTGAGACAGGGTCTTGGTTGAACCTGGAATTCTGCCTCTCTGTCTGCTATAGCAAGATTATAGGGATGTACCAACACACCCTGAAAAAAAATGGTTGAACTTTTCTACATATCACAATTAGTGTCTATAAGTGAAGTACCTATGGAGAACTCTGTTTGTTAAAGATCATGAGTATTTTTATCCTCAAAAATTTGCATTTTACTCTAACATTTCCTTAGTGTAGGGACAACTGTATATAGTAACAAAAATTATGATGTTCAAGGTAGGTATATTATATTTTTAGTGTTTGTCTGCACCCTCCAATGTGAGAAGCAGAGTATTATGACTTTTTATTTTTTAATGTCCAAAACATCTCCTGAGCATTCTGCATCTTTAAATTCTTGGTGTATAGCCAGAGTATATGACAGGATTACTAGGTATAACTGAATACGTAGCAGAATTTCATCTGTGTCTGGATTGTTCAAAAGGTATTCACAGGGTTAAACGCCTATCTAAAGCCTGCAAGTTCCCTTTCTGAGTTAGACAGTGTAATGCAGTTCTTATGAGGTGGCTAAAAGGATCCTTGAACTACCTGGCTCCTATCTAAAGGGAAGCGGCGAGTGAATGGGGTCAGCAGGGGTGTCTGTATTCTTTAAAAGGTACTCACCGGGTTAGAGTGCCCTAGGTTTCTTCCTCTTTCCTAGCTCAGAGCAGTTAAGAATCCTTCCAGGGCTAAGGACACAGCTCATTGATGGAGTGTTTGGCTTGCATGAAGTCCTGGGTTTAATCCTTAAGTTTTTTTAGGGTTGTTTTGTTTTGTTTTGTTTTTTGTTTTGAGACAGAGTCTCACTATGTAGCCCAGGCTGGCCTTGAATTCCTGGCGATCCTCCTGCTTCAGCCTTCCAAATGCTGGAATTACAGGTGTGTGCCACCATGCCCAGCAATCCAGTTTTTTTTTTTAAGGTCTTTATTTCACCATGATTTTTGAAGGATATTTTCATTGGATATAGAATTCTAGGTTAAACTATTTTTTGCCTCTGTAGTTTCTGACAAGAAGTCACATGTCAATCATATCCTCATTCATTTTTTTTTAATTGTTGTTTATTTCTGTGTAGTAGGTTGTTATTCTCTGACTTCCATTATGAATTTGTCAGCCAGGTCTGGTGGTGTATGCCTTTAATCCCAGCACTGGGGAGGCTGAGGCAGGAAGATCATTATGAATTCGAGACCAGCCTGGGCTACAAAGTGAGTTCAAGGCCAGCCTGAACTGCGTAGTGAGACCCTGTCTCAAAAAATTGGGCTGGGGATTTAGCTCAGTGGCGTAAGCTCCTGCTTGGCAGGCGTGAGGTTGTGAGTTCAACCCCCGGTACCAAAAAAAAAAAAAAAAATTATGAATTTGTCTTACTTTTTTTGCATGAGTGTGATTTCATTATCATGTTCCTAAGTGTGAGTTTCCTTATATTTATCCTGCCTCTGGTTTGTTGATATTGAATACTGTATAAAAATTAGTATCATTTACCAAATTTGAGGACCATTTAGCCATTATTTTATCAGATAGCCTTTTGGAGCCCTTGTAGCCTCATCTTCTGAAAATCCACTCCCCTTTTCCCAATACTAGGGAATTGAACCATCTTTTTTTTTCCCCTCCAGTACTGGGGAATTGAACCCAGAGTCACTATATCACAAAAAACATCCTGAGCCTTTTTTCTCAAATGTTGTTTTGAGATAGGGTCTCACTAAACTCCCCTGGTTGACCTCAAACTCATATTCTTCCTGCCCTGGCCTCCTGAGTGGCTGTAATTGCAAGTGTGTACCCCCACACCTGGGTTATTATTTTCCTTTTTTATAATTTTATTTCTCTACTGATATTTATCTTTTTAATGATTATGTGCATTTGTATTTTACATCCTTCAGCATAGTTAAAATATAACTCCTTATTCCTAATGTTACCAACTTTTGAGACCTGGGGAAATTTTTTGCAGGCTCTTGGTGTCTTGAACGAAAGAACTGGGCAAGACACAGAAAAGGTGGCAGGGATGTGCATTTATTGAAGATGTACTCTGCAGAGTGAGAGCAGACTAACTAAAAGGTTCACAGTGGCCTTGAGGATAATGGAGCGGGGATCTTTTGTATCTGGGCTTCCCTCATGCAAATAAGGCATTTGGGACAGTTGTCCTATCAAAAAGTCTCTGGCTTGGTGCCAGATTTAAACTGTCCTATCAGAGACTTGCTTGGTTTTATGCCAGATATAAATGAAGACTTGGAAGTGGAACTTTTCTGATTGGTCCCACATGCAGTGTTCGGGAACTGCAGTCACCCCAGGTTCTGTGTTCTATGCATGTGCTATGGGTTTCATGATTTTGACAAATTGTGCACACTTACTTGACGAGATTTTCCTTAGACCTAATCTACCTAAGATCTCAATCATCTTGAAACTGATCTTCATTGAATATATTATTTAAAAATATAGTTAATCTACCTCACTAAGGTCTCGATCATCTTGAAACTGGTCTTCATTAAATATATTATTTAAAAATATGGTTCACAACCAGGTATATTGGCACATGCCTGTAATCCCAGCATTGGGAGACTGTGGCAGAAAGTTCAAGGCCAACCTGGGCTACATAGTGAGTTCAAAGATAGCCTGAACTATGTAGGGAAACTGTCTCAAAAAAAGAAGTTCATAAAGCTGGATGTGGTGGAACATATCTGTAATCCCAGCACTTTGGGAGGGCGAACCTAGTCTCAGCAGTTTATCAATTTAGGTGAGACACTGTTTTAAAATAAAAAAAGTGAGAATGGGAGGAAGTAGGTCATTGTGAAGATCCTGGGTTCAATTTTATCTGTTTTATTTTTTGTTTATTTAAGAGAAAAAAGACACAGAAAAGAAAGACAAAAGGCAAAAGAGACAAACAAATGACAACAGCAAATCCAAAACAGTAACATTATAGGTTTACAAAACAAGATGATAGGAGCTTGATAATGGTTGCAAAATTGCGTATCATTACCTTCAACATGGTTGTTTACATTAACAGATAATAGACATATAAAATTTATCTAATTATATGAGTATTAACCATTCTTTCTCAATGACTAGCACATTCAGCAGTATAGTCATTTTAGCTATCTTACATATACATATATATAGATTTATGTCTTTTTCCTTTCTTCCCTTCCTTCTTTCCTCCTTTTCCCTTTCCTGATTACATTTGCTCTTTGAGCAGTTTCTTACCCTTACACAATATTTATTGTACCTTTTGGATCATATACACTGTTTCAGTTTCTTACACTAGGGAGGCAATATGGTATTTACACATGTGAGTTTGATTTATCTCACTTATGAGTATGGTCTCAGGTCGTGTCCATTTCCTTATAAAAGTCTCGATGCAATCTTTCTTGATAGCTGAGTAGTACTCCATTGTATAAAAATACATCTTTTTATCCATTCCTTGATTGATGGGCATTTGGGTTGTTTCCAAGATTTGGCTATTACAAATTGGGTTGCTATAAACATGGGTGCACAGATATCACTGTGGTATGATGTTTTCAATTCTTCTGGGAAAATGCCCAGAAGTGGGATAGCTGGGTTGAATGGGATCTCTAATCCTAGCTTCTTGAGGAATCTTCACACTGATTTCCACAGTGGTTGCACCAGTCTACACTCCCACCAACAGTGGAGAAGAGTTCCTTTTTCCCCACAGCCCCTCCAGCATTTGTTGTTACTTGATTTTTTAAACGTGGCCTTTCTTTCTAGAGTGAGATGGAATCTCAGTGTTGTTTAGATTTGCGTTTCCCAAATGACCATTGATGTTGAACATTTTTTCATATATTTATTTGCCATTTGTATGTCTTTCTCTGAGAAGTGTGTATTCATCTCAGATGCCCATTTTTGGATTGGGTCCTTGAATTATTGGGGCCTGATTTCTTTTAATTCTTTATATGTTTTAGATAGAAGTCCTTTGTCTGATGGACAATTGGCTAAGATATTTTCCCAATTCGTGGGTTTTCTTTTCACTCTGTTGGAGATTTCCTTTGACATGCAAAAACTTTTTAGTAAGACAAGATCCCAGTTGTTGTTTCTGGGAAGTGTTTCCCGTGCAGTTTGATTTTTGTTCATGAACTCTCTGCCTACTCCTATGTCATCAAGATTTTTACCTACTCTGTCTTTTAGTAAGTTTAGTGTCTCTGTTTTAATATTCAGATCTTTCATCGATTTTGACTTTATTTTAGTGCATGGTGATAGGCATGGATCTAGTTTTAGTGTACGGCATATAGAAAGCCAGTTTTTCAAGCACCATTTGTTAAAGAGGCTGTCTTTCTTCCAATGTGCATGTTTGGCCCCTTTGTCAAAGATGAGGTGGCTAAGTATGTTTGTAGTTGTGGCTGTATCTTCTAATCTATTCCATTGATCTTCAGGTCTGTTTTGATTCCAGTACCATGCTGATTTTATCACAGTAGCTTTGTAGTATAGTTTCAAGTCAGGGATTGTGATGCCTCCTGCCTTCCCTTTGTTGCCCTGGATTGCCTTTGCTATTCTAGGTCTTTTCTGGTTCCAGATGAATTTCAGGAATGCTTTCTCTAGCTCTGTGAGGTATGCAAGTGGTATTTTTATTGGGATTGCATTAAATCTGTATAACAATTTTGGGAGAATGACCATTTTCACAATGTTTGTTCTTCCTATCCATGAACAGGGAATATCTTTCCATTTTCTGAAATCTTCGATTTCCTTCTTCAGAGTAATGTAATTTTCACTGTATAGGTCTTTTACTTCCTTTGTTAGATTGATTCCTAAGTATTTCATTTTTTTGGATATTATAGTGTAGGGTGTGGTTTCCCTTATTTCTCTCTCAGTGACTTTGTTGTTTGTGTACAGGAATGCTATTGATTTTTGAGTGTTCACCTTATATCCAGCTACATTACTAAATTTAGTTATTACTTCTAAAAGTCTTCTAATGGATTTTTGGGGGTCTTCCATGTAGAGTATCATATCATCTACAAATAATGATAATTTTACTTCTTCCTTTCCTATCCTTATTCCCTTTATTTCTTTCTCTTGTCTAATTGCTCTCGTTAGTATTTCCAGAACTATATTGAATAGGAGTGATGATAATGGACATCCTTGTCTTGTTCCTGATTTTAGGTTGAAGGTTTTCAGTTTTTGTCCATTTAGTAAGATGTTGGCTGTTGGTTTATGATATATGGCTTTTATCAGGTTGAGGTAGAGACCATCTTATTCCAGTTTTCTGTAGAGTTTTTATCATGAATGGGTGTTGGATTTTGTCAAAAGCTTTTTCTGCATCTATTGAGATAATCATGTAGTTCTTGTCCTTGGCCCTGTTGATATGGTGTATTACATTTATGGATTTGCATACATTGAACCATCCCTGCATTTCTGGGATGAATCCCACTTGATCATGGTGTATAATCTTTCTGATAACTTGCTGTATTCTATTTGCCAGAATTTTATTGAGGATTTTTGCATCTATGTTCATTAGGGAGATTGGTCTGTAATTTTCTTTTTTGGTTGGGTCTTTCTCTGGTTTTGGTATTAGGGTAATACTTGTTTCCAGGAATGAGTTAGGGAGACTTGCTTCCCTTTGAATGTCATTGAAGAGTTTGAGGAGTGTGGCATTAAGTCTTCCCTAAATTTCTTGTAGAATTCAGCAGTGAATCCATCAGGGCCCGGGCATTTCTTTGTTGGTAGGGTCCTAATTACATTTTCAATTTCATTAGCTAAAATTGGGTTATTCGGCAGCTTTACATCTTCTTGACTCAGCTTTGGTAATTCATAGGTTTCTAGGAATCTGTCCATTTCTTCTTTGTTATCGAATCTATGTGAGTAAAGGATTTCGAACTAGGTGTTGATGATCTTCTGTAATTCCTCTGGGTCTGTAGTGATTTCACCCTTTTCATTTCTTATTGCATGAATCTGAGTTTTTTCTTTCCTCTTCTTGATAAGGTTGGCTAGGGGTTTATCAATTTTATTTACTCTTTGAAAGAACCAACTCTTCAATTCATTAATTCTTTGTATTGTTTTCTTAGTTTCAATTGCATTAATTTCTGCTCTAATCTTAATGATTTCCTCCCTTCTTTGGGCTTTGGACTTGACTTGCTCTTCTTTTTCTAGAAGTTTGAGGTGCATCCTTAGGTTGTTTATGTGTGTTCTTTCCATTTTTCTGATGTGGGAGTTGAGTGCTATAAATTTCCCTCTGAGGACTGCTTTCATTGTATCCCACATATTCCGGTAATTTGTATTTGCATTTTCATTCAATTTTAGATATTGTTTAATTTCTTCTTTAACCTCTTCTGTGACCCATTGGTTATTTAGGAGAGTATTATTTAATTTCCATGTGTTTATGTGGTTATTGTAGGTTTTTTTGTCATTCATTTCCAATTTTACTGCACTATGGTCAGATAATATGCATGGAATTATTTCAGTTCCTTTGCATTTACTTAAGCATGTTTTTGTTTTTGTTTTTGTTTTTGTTTTGCAGCACTGGGGATTGAACTCACAACCTTGCGCTTGCCAGGGCAGGTGCTTAAGCCGCTGAGCCAAACTCCCCAGCCCTGGTTTTTTGAGGCAGGGTTGCACTATGTAGCTCAGGCCGGCCTTGCGCTCGCGTTGTAGCCCAAGCCAGCCTCGAACTCACAATGCTCCACCTACCTCAGCCTCCCGAGTGCCGGGATTAAAGGCATGTGCCACCACGCCCGGCTTACTTAAGCATGTTTTGTGGACCAGTATATGATCTATTTTAGCGAGTGACCCATGTGCAGCTGAGAAGAATGTATATTCTGATGTTGATGGGTGGAATACTCCTTACACATCTACTAGGTCCATTTGTTCACAAGTTTGATTCAGTTCTGTTATTTCTTTGCTGATTTTTTGTTTGGTTGATCTGTCTCTCTGTGACAGTGGGGTGTTAAGGTCCCCTGTTATAACTGTATTGTTGTTTATTTGGTTTTTCATATCTATTAAGAATTGTCTTACATAGTTGGGTGCTCCCATATTCGGTGCATATATATTTATGGTTGTAATCTCTTCCTCTTGAAGTTTTCCCCTAACAAGTATGTAGTGACCTTCTTTATCTCTTTTTATCATTCTTGGTTTGAAGTTTGCAATGTCTGCAAGCATAATAGCTACCCCTGCTTTTTTCTGGATTCCTGTTGCATGGAGTGTTGTTTTCCGGCCTTTGATTTTTAGTCTGTGAATTTCGTTTTGAGTGAAGTGTGTTTCTTGTACACAGCATATTGTTGGGTTTTGTTTCTTAACCCACTCTGCTAGTCTGTTTCTTTTTATTGGTGAGTTGAGACCATTTACATTGATTGATATAATTGATATGTACTGGCTCATCCCTGTCATGATATCTTTCTGTTGTTGGTTGTCTACATTTTCTGTTTATTTATTTGCCCTACTTAGTGGTGTCCTTTTGCAGTTATTCTTAAGATTGTGGCTATCTTTTTTTTTTTTTTTTTTGCGGCACTGGGGATTGAACTCGCAACCTCGCGCCTGCCAGGGCAGGCGCTTAAACCACTGAGCCAAACTCCCGGCCCTGGTGTTTTGAGGCAGGGTCGCACTATGTAGCTCAGGCCGGCCTTGCGCCGCGTTGTAGCCCAAGCCAGCCTCAAACTCACAACGCTCCGCCTACCTCAGCCTCCCGAGTGCTGGGATTAAAGGCGTGCGCCACCACGCCCGGTGATTGTGGCTATCTTTGTCTCTTTCTAGAGTGTCTTTCAGTACTCTTTGTAGTGTTGGTTTGGTGGCCATAAATTTCTTCAGTTGTTCTTTTGTCATGAAAGTATCTTATTTCTCCATCGATTTTTAAGGATAGTTTTGCAGGGTACATCAATCTGGGTTGAAAGTTGTTTTCTTTCAGGATTTGAAATACTTCACTCCAAGTTCTTCTTAACTTAAAGGTTTGTGTTGAGAAGTCTGCTGTGATTCTGATAGGCTTTCCTTCATAGGTGATCTGTTTCTTTTCTCTGACAGCTTTTAGTATTTTGTTCTTGTGCTGTATTTCTGATACCCTTACTATTATATGTCTTGGTGAAGATTTATTTTGGTTTTGGTTAATTGGGGTTCTGTATGCCTCAGTCACCTGTATTTCAGAGTCTCTTCCCATGTTTGGAAAGTTTTCTGCTATTATTTCTGTGAAAAGTCTTCGCAAGTCATTAGTATTGACCCCTGCTTTTTCATTTATGCCTATTAATCTTATGCTATTTCTCTTGGCATCATCTTGCAGCTGTTGAATTGTTGTTTCTTGATTCCTTACTATTTTTAAGAGATCTTTTCTTTCATGGCCATGGTCTCCCAGGTTGTCTTCACAATCTGAGATTCTGTCTTCAGCTTCATTCAAGCGGTTTTTCAAACTTTCCATGGAATTTTTCTTTTCCTGCATTTCTCTTTGTATCTGTTTCATGCATTCTGTTTGTGTCGTATATTGTTCATTCAAATTTCCATCATTTTCTTAAGTTCTTCTATTTTTTTCTTGCTGTTCTTTAGATACACACATTTCTTTAATAATGATTCTTACTTCATTTTTTAGCTGAGAGAATATTTCTGATTTGAATTTCTCTATAGCTTCGTCGAGCTGTTTCTTTACTGCATTTTCTATCATTTCAGAAAGTTCAGTTGTGTGACTCCCACTGTCGTGCATTGCAGTGCCTCTTGGGTTTGTTCTCAGTGGGCCGGGGGACTGAGACTGCCTCTTGGTCTTTCGTTTTGTCATTTTCTTCTAGAGCCTATGTGGCTCTGTGTCCTGCAAGGCTGACCGGGCGTTCCCCTGGTGGGTCGCGCTGAGCCACGGGACCGGGTAGAGCTGGATCTTGTGTGCAGCCAGTGAGGGCGGCCTCCTGGGGCGTGTGGGTGGAGCCTCCGCCTTAACTGGGTGGGGGCCAAGGCCTCCCAGTCCCAGGGAGGCAGAGTGTACCCCAGAGTGTGGCGCCACCCTGACCCTAAGTCTGGCCACGAGAAGTTCAGGGGTTCTGCTGTACCAGCAAGCCTGGGCAAGTTCCAGGCCTACAGTGCCGGGGTCTTGCTTCTCTCTGGGCAGGGCCTGCAAGCTCTAGGATG
Source organism: Dasyprocta punctata (assembly GCA_004363535.1). Lineage (NCBI taxonomy): Eukaryota > Metazoa > Chordata > Mammalia > Rodentia > Dasyproctidae > Dasyprocta > Dasyprocta punctata. Next base: position 20,525 of record RJWM01002803.1, read on the forward strand.
TGGCGTGCGCCGCTCCACTGAAGTATGGAGCTCGCGCTCACTTTGCGCTCTGGTGGGGGGAGCCCAAGCTCTCCAAGGCCCTGCAGCTATGCTGGTTAGTCCCTGATGAGCAGCTCTGGGGTCCTGGGCTGGGCTGGGCTGGGCTGAGTACCTCTGTGTCCTACGAGGCTGGCCAGGTGTTCCTCTGGTGGTTCGCACTGACCCGCGGGACCCGGTCTAAATTTCTTGTAGAATTCAGCAGTGAATCCATCAGGACCTGGGCTTTTCTTTGTTGGTAAGGTTCTAATTACATTTTCAATTTCATTAGGTGAAATTGGGTTATTCAGCAGTTTTACATCTTCTTGATTCAGCTTTGGTAATACATAGGTTTCTAGGAATTTTTCCATTTCTTCTGTTACTCAGTCTAAGTGAGTAAAGGTTTTCAAAGTAGGTGTTGAAGGTATTCTGTATTTCCACAGGGTCTGTAGTGATTTCACTCTTTTCATTTCTTATTGCATGAGTCTGAGTTTTTTCTTTCCTTTTTTTGATAAGGTTGGCTAGGGGTTTATCAATTTTATTTATTCTTTCAAAGAACCAACTCTTTGATTCATTAATTCTTTGTATTGTTTTTTAGTTTCAATTGCATTAATTTCTGCTCTAATCTTAATGATTTCCTCCCTTCTTTGGGCTTTGGACTTGACTTGCTCTTCTTTTTCTAGAAGTTTGAGGTGCATCCTTAGGTTGTTTATGTGTGTTCTTTCCATTTTTCTGATGTGGGAGTTGAGTGCTATAAATTTCCCTCTGAGGACCGCTTTCATTGTGTCCCACAGGTTCCAGTAATTTGTATTTGCATTTTCATTCAATTTTAGATATTGTTTAATTTATTTAATTTCTTCTGTGACCCATTGATTGTTTAGGAGAATATTATTTAATTTCCATGTGTTTACGGGGTTCTTGTGGGTTTTTTGTCATTCATTTCCAATTTTACTGCACTATGGTCAGATAATATACATGGAATTATTTCATTTCCTTTGTGTTTACTTAAGCATGTTCTGTGGACTAGTATATGATCTGTTTTAGAGAATGACCCATGTGCAACTGAGAAGAATGTGTATTCTGATGTTGATGGGTGGAGCACTCGGTACACATCTACTAGGTCCATTTGTTCACAAGTTTGATTCAGTTCTGTTATTTCTTTGCTGATTTTTTGTTTGGTTGATCTGTCTCTCTGTGACAGTGGGTGTTAAGGTCCCCTGTTATAACCGTATCATTGTTTATTTGGTTTTTCATGTCTGTTAAGATTTGTCTTACATAGTGGGATGCTCCCATATTTGGTGCATCTATATTTATGATTATAATCTCTTCCTCTTGAAGTTTTCCCCTAGAAAGTATGTAGTGACCTTCTTTATCTCCTTTGATCATTTCAGTTTGAAGTTCACATTGTCTGCAAACATAATAGCTACCCCTGCTTTTTTCTGGGTTCCTGTTGCATGGAGTATTGTTTTCCAGCCTTTGATTTTTAGTCTGTGAATTTCCTTTTGAGTTAAATGTGCTTCTTGTACACAGCATATTGTTGGATTTTGTTTCTTAACCCACTTCGCCAGTCTGTTTCTTTTTATTGGTGAGTTGAGACCATTTACATTGATTGATATAACTGATATTTAGTGACTCGTATCTTTCTGTTGTTGGTTTTCTATATTTTCTGTTTGTTTTCCCTGCTTAGTGTTTTCCTTTTGCTGTTGTTCTTAAAATTGTAGTTATCTTTGTCTCTTTTTAGAGTGTCTTTCAGTACTCTTTGTAGTGTTGGTTTGGTGGCCATAAATTTCTTCAGTTGTTCTTTGTCATGGAAGTGTCTTATTTCTCCATCAGTTTTTAAAGATAGTTTTGCAGGATACAGCAATCTGGGTTGAAAGTTGTTTTCTTTCAGGATTTGAAATACTTCACTCCAGGCTCTTCTTGACTTGAAGGTTTGTGTCGAGAAGTATGCCGTGATTCTGATAGGCTTTCCTTCATAGGTGATCTGTTTCTTTTCTCTGACAGCTTTTAGTATTTTGTTCTTGTGCTGTATTTCTGATACCCTAATTATTATATGTCTGGGCGAAGGTTTATTTTGGTTATGGTTAATTGGGATTCTATATGCCTCATTTACCTGTATATCAGATTCTCTTCCTATGTTTAGAAAATTTTCTGCTATTATTTCTGTGAATAGTCTTCACAAGTCATTAGTATTGACCCCTGCTTTTTCATTTATGCCTATTAATCTTATGTTATTTCTCTTGGCATCATCTTGCAGCTGTTGAATTGTTGTTTCCTGGTTCCGTGTTGTTTTTAAGAGATCTTTTCTTTCATGATCATAAGCTTCCATGCTGTCTTCAAGGTCTGAGACTCTATTTTCACTTTCATTCAAGTGGTTTTGCCAACTTTCAATGGAATTTTTTATTTCCTGAATTTCCCTTTGAATCTCTTTCATGCATTCTATTTGTGTCTTATATTGTTCATTCAAAGTTTCCATCATTTTATGTTCTTCTATTTTTTTATCTTGGTCTTCTTTAGTACACACAGCGTTTCTTTCATAATGATTGTCATTTTATTTTTTAGCTGAGAGATTATTTCTGATTTGAGTTTCTCTGTGGCTTCATGGAGTTGCTTCTTTACTTCAATTGCTATCATTTCAGAGAGTTCAGTGGTATGACTCCCAGTGTCTTCCATTTCAGGTCTCTTGGATTTGTTCTCTTTGGGCTGCAGGATTTTGTCCTTTTCTTCTGGGACCTGTGTGGCTGGGCAGGCAGCCTCCCGATGGATTGCACTGGAACACTGTGCTGGCTAGAGCTTCATTCCTCCAATATCCCCATGGCTAGCCAGGGCACACCCCAATTATGGCACTGAATTCTTGTGCTCTGTGGTCTGTGAGGCTGGCTGTGTGTTCCCCTGATGTACTTTGTTGGGTTGCTCTGGGATGCTCAGCTGGACAGAGTTTGTAACCTCCCTGTAGCTAGCAGGGTAACACCCCTGGAGCTTGTTGCCGGGGTGTAGAAACCTGGCTGTGTAGCGTTCAGAACCTCCGCAACCCAGGTGGCTAGTGGAGACGCACTGCTGGGGTGTGTCGCTGAACCTTCAGCCTGGCTGGGTAGAATTTGGAATCTCTGGGACCCAGGCAGCTAGGTGGAGCACACCCTGGAGTGTGGTACCACCAGGACCTTGCATCTTGCTGCAAGGAGTTCAGAGCCTCTGGAGCGTGGGGCAAGCCCAGGCGCCCCTCCACCCCCCACCCCGTATATAATGCCAGAGCCTTGCTCCGGCTGGGTGGAGTTCCCAACCTCTAGGACCTGCAGCGCAGCCACACCCCTGAACAATGGAACTTGCGCCTTGTGTTCTAATGGGCAGAGCTCAAGTTGTTCAAGGCCTTGCAGCTACACTGACCACTCCCTGATGAGCTGCTCTGGGGCTTTGGGCTGGGCTGGGCTCAGTACCTCTGTGTCCTGTGAGGCTGGCTGGGCATTTCCCTGATGGATTGCTATGGGATGCTGGGCTGGGGAGAGCTCGAGCCTCTGTGCAGCTAGTGAGGGCTCACTCACAGAGTGTCCCTGGGTTCAATTTTAAAACAGTCACACATTTTCCTTTTTATTTGCAAGTTGAGTAATTTTTTTTTTTTTTTTTTTTTTTTGCGGTGGTAGTGGGGCAACAGGGTCTTACTATGTAGTATAGACTGACCTTGAACTCACCGTATAGCGCAGGCTGGCCTCAAACTCATAGTGATCCTCCTGCCTCACTCTCCCGAGTGCTATAATTACAGGTATGAAGCACCATGCCTGGCTTCTAGCAGTTCAATTTGATTCAGACATTAACTTCTGAATTAGCTTGGATCTCACAGGTTAAAGACTTAGTCCCACAAAACCACCTCTACAACTACAAATGGGATACCCAGCTTACACATATTTCTGCTGGCTAACTACAAATCTCTTGAGTTCCACAGCATCTCTGATGGAATAATTCGCTAGAAGGACTCATAGAACACATTTACCATTACCAGTTAGTATAAAAAGTACAACTCAAGAAGACCCAAATGGAAGACACACATAAGGCTAGGTGTGCAGGAGGGTGTGTAAACTCTATGCCTTGGGTTGGGGATTTAGCTCAGTGGTTCAGGTGTTTGCTTGGTAAGCATGAGGTTGTGAGTTTGATTCCCCAGTACCAAAAATAAAAAATAAAAAGATTATGCTTTTTCTCCAGGCATGCCAACTTTTCAATATCAATGCACAAGCCCCAAATTCATTTTTTGAGTGTCGGGTTTGAACCCAGGAGCTCATGCATCCTAGGTAGGCAATGTACCATTGAGCTAGGAGTTGAAATTTTTTAAAAATACAGTTAGTGTTTAAATTTTTAAAAGTGTATTACAAAGCCAGGCTAGTGGCACACACCTGTAATGCCAGCATTTGGGAGGCTAAAGCAGGAGGATTAATGCTAGATCGAGACCAGCCTGAACTACATAGTGAGATCCTGTCTCAAAAAGACAAAAAAAAAAAAAGTATATTGCAATAAAGGACATATTGTCATTAATTTCTCTTAGAACACTCCTGACTTTGAACACACTTCTCATCTCTCATGCTATTTTGTGAAGCATTTGCAGAAGTCCTCTTTTGTGATTCTCTTTACATGTGAGTCAAAATATAGGGAATGCTGCCATCAGGTGTCATCCAACAGAAATGCAGGCTTATAAAAACTCCTTACCTTGTTTGCTGGATCTGGCTCTTCTCAAATGAAAGTGACCATGAAAAGTAAATATTTTTAATCGATTCATGACATGAAGGCAACTATCTTAGAGCAACTCAAGAGAAAGGAGTTCCTAAAGTGCTTAGAAAATGGCAAGAAGAACAGGATAAATGTGTTCAAAGCTAAGGGGAGTATTTTGAGGGGGTTTAATGGCAATATGTCTTTTTTGGTACTAGGGATAGAACTCACAACCTCACGCTTACCAGGCAGGCACTTGTGCTGCTTTAGCTAAATCCTCGGCCCTAATATGTCTTTTTTTTTGTAATAAAGGTTTTTATATTCAGTCATTCATCATATCAAGTAATCATATTTCCTATATCCATAGCCCCCCTTTAAAAAAAATAAATGTTAGATTTATTTATAAGTGCTTCATTGGGCAGTTACAGTTTTATATTGAAGAGTTATCTAACTTTGAACATACTATGCATGGCAATTAGAAGCCTTCATGGCCAGAGAAAACCACAGCTGGCCTGCTGCAGTCAGCACAAAAACAACCAGAGAATAGTAGGGGAAATGTCGGGATGGGGATGGGGTTTATTATAAAAGAAACAACATAGGATACTTTATTTTTTTATTTTTTTCCGGCACCAGGGATTGAACTCACAACCTCGCACCTGCCAGGACAGGCGCTTAAGGCACTGAGCCAAACTCCCGCCCCTGGTTTTTCGAGGCAGGGTCGCATTATGTAGCTCAGGCCGGATTTGCGCTCGCGTTGTAGCCCAAGCCTCGAACTCACAACACTCCGCCTACCTCAGCCTCCTGAGTGCTGGGATTAAAGGCGTGCGCCACCACGCCCGGCAACATAGGATACTTTAAAAAGGGATGTTTGGCACTAGGACACAAAATTACCAGTGTTTTAACTCTAGCCCTGCCCCCAACTCCAAGAGCAGAGCAGGAAACAGCTGAAGCAAACAGGCAGTTCTGTAAAATTACACTTAAAAACCCTAAAAATTGGATGAAAATCTATGCTTGTTTTGCTTTTTAAAAATATATCAAAAAGCCGGGCATGATGGCTCACGCCTTTAATCCCAGCACTTGGGTGGCTGAGGTAGGAGGAGCGTTGTGGGTTCGAGGCCGGCTTGGGCTACAACATGAGTGCAAGGCCTGCCTGAACTACATAGTGCAACTCTGCCTCAAAAAGCTGTGCCGGGAGTTTGGCTCAGTGGCTTAAGCGCCTGTCTGGCAGGCATGCAGTTGTGAGTTTGATCCTTGGTGCTGGAAAAAAAAAGTATATATATATATATATATATATATATGTATATATATATATATATAGAAAAAGGCCTGCTTTAGTGACATGTTAGCCTCACCAGAAAACAATCCCGGTAGCCCTTGTTAGTGACATGCTCAAATTGAGCAGTCAACTCATACTTCTAAACCCATGTGTGGACATGTGCATGTGTGTCTTCTAAACCCAGCCATGAGGCTCAAGTGATTGCTGGTATTGTGCATCCACCTGTTAACTGTCCATTGTCCTTCTCCTGGTAATGTGATAATGAAGGAGCAAGACCCAGATTGCCCACCCCTATCCAAAAGGAGGTCTTTATTTCTTTTTTAGTTTCTCAAAGGTCTCATCAGTGTACTTCACACCATTCTCCTCCTGCATAGCCTTCAGCTAAAGTTGGTGTGATAGCCTGCACCGTTGCTATTCCCAGGAATGGGCTTGGAATCAAATGTTACTATTACAGAAATATGGACCTTCCATTTTGAAGCAGGGCTGCTAGTTTCATACTGTGTCCCTTACCTATTTACAGGCCTTTCTTAAATTAGTCTCTGCAGGCTTACAGTTCTACTTGAAAACATCACAGAGCACCATTTTTTTTTTGGGATTCTGACACATGGCAGCAAGGGTAAGGTACATGTCACTGTTGGAGCCTTCAGAATGAAAAGTGCTAGAGCCATCAGAATTCCACCCAGGCAACTCTTCTGCACACCTGGGCTCACAGTCCAGTGTGTGAATCTTACAGAACAGTCCCAGGACCATCAATCCAGATATGCATGCTTGGACTTTGTCGCCTTGAGGCAGGGACATGTACATCTGCTTGATGCCTTTGTTCAACTGTGAACTTGCTGAGGTGGTCATGGTGGAAGACGTTCTGGGCACTGAGCAGGCAAAGACAGCAGAGAGGAGGCTGGTATATTGTTCAGACTTCCCACTCTTCTCCTGTTCTCAGCTCTGCCCCCACCTCTTTTCTAAAAACATTTGAGTCAGGATCTTACTAAGTAACCCAGCAGGCTTAAAACCTAGCTGGAATTACAGACTTGTAACACCACATCCAACTGTGTAGGTGTTTTATGGATGTTCCATTATATTATATGATTGATAAAATCATTATCTATTGATGGTTGAACTCAATCTCTAGCCCCTCTTCTCTCCCTGTAGGTCAGTGGAAAGGGGAGGGTGTTGAAAATCCCAGTCCTCTAATCATACCTTGGTCTTTTTGGTCACTATCCCATATGTAACTATTGATCATAAACACACACACACACCACACACTTCTTAATATACCACAAGTGTGAACAGATTTGTATTTCAAAATGGTTTTTCCAGCTACAGGAGGCAATGTGATAGGTGACAGACGAAGAAAAGAATAGGATGACTCAGATTTTTGTTTCGAGCATCTAGGTTGAAAGTGGTATAATTGCCTGGAAGAAGAATAATTTTGGGAGACAGCTGATGGAAGTCATTTTGAGAAGGCTGAATGTGAGATACCTGTGATTCAGCTAAACACAGTGTCAGATAGAGGCTGAATATCTGGACCAGCAGCTCAGAAGAGAGATCTGGGCCGTGCAAACACATTTTGAAACAAAGGATGGGTAAGAGGAGGCCAGGAACTCTACTGACAAGGATCTCACTCCCTTAGAGGCAGGCCTACTTTGTGGGAGTAGTAGAATAAAAGAGTGGGTGAAACCCATGGTTCTCAGTAGTGAAGTCAGTAGCCAGGTAGTGATTCATCATGCAGTTACTCAGCATTTAATGGGCATCATCACCCGTGCCAGGCCAGATGCTGAAGCTATAAAGATAAGTATAATAGGATGTAGATTAGAGTCTAGGAGTTTGATACCAGCCTGAGCAACACAGGAAGACCCCATCACACAAAAAAACCCAAAACACCCACCAATAAAGAACTCAGAGTTGGAGCTGGGCGTGGTGGTGCACACCTTTAATCCCAGCACTCAGGAGACAGGCAGGAGGATCGTTGTGAGTTCAAGACCAGCCTCGGCTACAAAGTGAGTTCAAGGCCAGCTTGAACTGCATAGTAAGACCCTGTCTCAAAAAATAGGGCTGGAGATTTAGGTCAGTGGCCTAAGTGCCTGTGTGGCAGGCAAGCACAAGGTTGTGAGTTTGATCCCCAGTACCAAAAAAAACCAAAAAACAAAAAACTCAGAGTTTAGACGTAGTGAGACCCTACCTCAAAAACAAAACAAAACAAAAGAACCAAACAAACTCCTCACAGTTTCATAGTGAGAAGTAAATGTATTTGGAACAGAGTGAACTATATTGAGGCACATTTAACATTACTAGGGACCAACTGGGCGTGGTGGCACACGCCTTTAATCCCAGCATTCAGGGAGGCTGAGGTAGGAGGAGCGCTGTGAGTTCGAGGCCAGCTTGGGCTACAACGCGAGTGCAAGGCTCACCTGAGCTACATAGTGCAACCCTGCCTCAAAAAACCAGGGCTGGGAGTTTGACTCAGTGGCTTAAGCACCTCCCTGGCAGGTGCAAGGTTGTGAGTTTGATCCCTGGTGCCACAAAAAAAAAAAAAAGATTACTAGGGACAGAAAATACTATTTCATGGAGAGGTCAAGGAAGGTTTCCAGAAGAAGTGATGTGAGTTAAGTCTTAGAATATGTTGGAGTGATGATCAGAAGAAACCAACACCACATGGCGGCCACCTGCTCAGGAGTAACACTGTGCTTACTCCCCAGTGGCTTCTGACAATCTATACAAGGATTTTTTTTTTTTACTTGTTTTGTTTTGTTTTGAGACAGGGTTTCACTATGTAGTTCAGGCTGGTCTTGAACTCACTGTGTAGCCCAGGCTGGCCTCAAACTCAGTGGTCCTCCTTGCATCAGCCTCCCTAGTGCTAGAATGGTGGGCATCAGCCTCTACCCAAGGTTTGAAACCATTTTAGCCACTTAACTTCCTGTTCTGTCCCAGATGTCCCCCCAAAGCCTCAGGTAGTCATAGTGGGGCTTTTCAGAGGCCAAATCAATCAATAAACTACACACTTAATCCCAGCATCACACACCCTAGATCCAGCCACCTCTGAAAAGCCCCACTTGTGTAGATTATCAGAAGCCATGGGAAGTAGGTACAGTGTTCACTTCTGAGCATGAAGCTGGCACATGGTGTTGGTTTCTTCAGACTGTCATTTGCTATCAATTATGGATCTTCTTTTTTGGGGGGTAGAACATAGTCTGAGGGTTTACTGTTTTGAGTTGGGCTTTTAAGAAGAGTTGTATTTTTTCACTTTAAGCATCTTTTTTTGAATGTTATTTATTTATTAAATTTTATTGTGTGTTTTGAGACAGGATCTCACTATGTGGCCTATTTTTATGTTATGACACTCTTGCTAAGTTGCCTAGGCTGGAATCAGATTCCTGATAGGCTGAGGGTTCTGGGATTATAGGTGTGCAGCCCCATACCATACAAAGGAAGATGCATAGGTCCAGTCACAGGGAACAGACAAAGAAATTCCATGCTCTCTGGGTGCCATGTCCTCCAGTAACCTTCACTTGTTCAGTTGTCTGGAAGCTTCCCGAATGCCACTTTTTTGAGTTTTTAAGGAAGTTTTAGTAGGTATACTTGAGTAGATCATTAGCCACTAATGATCTACTTAACGTTCAACTGTGACTTGCCACCCTCTGGAGAGGAAAAAATGGGCTGATTTCTACTTATGCCTTGCTCTTTTCAGTGACTAATGGTCATGTTCTAGGTTTCCTAAGTGCCTCCGACTGCCATTAAAGCATTAAGTTTACGAAAGACATTCATCACTTCCTGATATTCCAAGAGTGTTAGCTGGATGTCACAAAATGAGAGAAAAATGACATAAAAAATGATATATATTCACAGATAGTGTTACATCTGGTGGACCTGGGGTCTAGGGGTCACCAGATTTACCCTTGCCAGGCCTGTCTCTTTGATGAAGAAAGGAAGATGAGTCATACAAGAGCAGTGCAAAGCTAAAACTTTATTGCAGGTATTGCAGGAAGCAATAGAAAGCCACTGCAAAAGGATCAAGGGTGCCCAGAACTGAGACACCACCTAATCTGGGACTGTGGTCCTATTTTATGGCATAGGGTCCCATTTCCACTCCCTTGAGGGTTGACCTTTTATGGGTTATCAAACTTGTTTTAGGGGCCAGAGTGAATAGACTGATGGGAATTTGGAAACGTTTTGTTTGTTTGTTTGTTGTTTTCATATAGGGAGAAGTAATCTACTTAAAGAAGGCCTTGGGAAACAGTGTAGCTACACAGAAGAAGGTGTCAAAACTGCAGACTCCCAGCTCTGCTGCCTGCTCTGCTGCCTGCTGAGATACAGAGGCCTCTGAAAGGGGCCCAGTTCCTAATCTAATCCCACCTAAGAATTCCACTGTCCCTACATTAGTATGGTATAGTGCATATGTTAGGAAAAAAGGAAAAGGAATTGAGCTCTACAGCCTCCCTAGGTGAGGACAGGTTTTATTTTGGCTAAAAACCTGAGAGGCGGGACTACTGGTCAACAGATACAGGCACAATGGTTGGTTTTTTGTTGTTTGTTTTGTTTTGGGTTTTTTTGTTTTTGTTTGTTTGTTTTTTGAGACAGGGTTTTGCTGTATAGTTTAGAATGGCCTAGAATTTGTGGCAGTCCTCCTGACTCAGCCTCCCCAATGTTGGAATGACAAGCATATGTCACCACACCTGGCTTGCTACAGATTTATGGATGCTAGTAGAAAACAACAGATTCTTGCATCAGAGATGAATGATCTTTTATTACTCCTAATAAGAGCAGTGACCAGATTATTTCCTTTTAACAATTTTTTTTTATTGGTACTGGGAATTGAACTCAGGTCCTTGCACTTGCCAGGCAGGCACTTATGCCACTGAGCTATATTCCCAGCCCAAGTGGCCAGATTATTAACATTTCGATGTAGTTAGTTCCTTTAACACCAGTTCCCACAGAGCCAGGCAAAGAGAACCTGTTAACATTGCATATGTACTGGGTTCCTTTGCAGGAACCCTTAGTTGAGGGAATGTGAATCCTCTCTTTAAAAGAACACTGTGGGATGAGTCTTCTCCATGGGTCTCTCCTGCTAATGCATGTCCCGGCAGGCAGGTGTTAATTATCCTTTGTTTTTTCTGAAGATGTTTGTAGAATAAACTTTTGAAGAGAGACATAGGAGCATCTAGACAAAGCGAATGCATGCTTACTATCTGCTATAATAAAGAGAATGGCTCCCTCTGCAGCAAAGGGCATACAGTCCAATAAAAAGGATTCACACTCCCTCAACTCAAGGTTCCTCTACTACAAAGGATGTAGAAAAGCTTCGTCCTTAACCCAAGCAATGGGAAGCCACCCAAGCTTAAAGCAGGGGAATAATATTTAATATTGTTCGTTTAATCACAGCCATGTCGTTTGTTCCCTCCCTGAAGTCCTTGATTGGGGGCGGGAACCCCAACAGGATAAATCCCCAGTCGTGTTCACAGGATGAAATTTAAAAATAGGGAAAATAAAATAAATAATAAAAATAAAAATAGGGCATGCGGTGCAAACGTCACAGCCTTTGACTTTGTGTGGTGGCTTGCACAGTCCACTTTTCGTTTTTGTTTGTTCCCTCCTTTCACCACCAGAGGCCGCCTTTGCTGGGCCCAGCGGTCCAAAGCGTAGGCGCGCCGCGGAGGGAGGGTTCCTGGCGCTGCGGCGCGCTGGGTTGACCGTCAGCGGGACGCGTGTGACCTGGCGGCGCGGGACCGGCGGAAGTGGGGCGGGGCTGGTTAGAAGCAAGTGGCTAGTGATTGGGTGTTCCGCAGTGCTATGTTAATAAACCTGCCAGCGTGGAGTGTTTTTCGAAAAGGCAAGACGTTGAAAGTGGTTTTTTGTAGCTCTGGTAAGGGAAGCGCTTTCTCGAGGGAACCTACAAGGTATGCATTTGTATGAGCTGGTGTCCCGAGAGCTACCGACCCTCAGCGTGATATGTGTGCTTCTCACAGAGAAAGCAAAGGTTGAGGCCGGCGAGGCAAGGCTATACTTTCAGAGATCATTTGTATAGTATGTTGCTAGAGAAGTTTCTCTGATCGTGTAGTGCCAGAAACCACGAGGAGGAGGCATAGTGTTCCTCTCTGAGTGTAAAGTTGGTTCTTGCTATTGCTGCAATGCAACGGCCACTTGCCGTTGATGATCTTTCTTGCTGTCTTTTTTGAGAGAGCAAGAGGGGAGGAACACAGTCTGAGTGGCTTCTGTTTTAAGTAAGGACATAACAATAGAGAGCTGCCACTTTTACCAGGTTTTTTTGTATTGGGGGCAGTAAGTTAGATTCCAGGTGGGGCAGTAACTGTTTTTTTTTGTGTGTAAGTGATGCTAAAGTTCTGGTGTTGCGCCAGACCAAGCATCTGTTCTTACGGAGTGCAAGTCCTCCTCTTGTATGGACTCCTACCGTGTGGCGTGTTTCTTCATTTCTCAATCACTTACTGAGTTGTTCCTTAAGAGCAACAGTTTTAAGCTTATTTTCCTTGAGTGTGGGGGTTAGTGCTGAGGGGTATGGTATAAAAACCCAGGGATTTTTGTTTGGGGCTCTATATTCAGTGTAATTTTTTTCTTGAGACAGCGTTTTATTAAATCCAGGCTGGTCATTTGGGGGGGCTTCTCTTTGAGACAGGGATTCATTGAACAGTTCAGCCTATCCTTGAACTCACTTTATAGTCCATAGTGGCACCACCAGCTGATCTTGATTTTTCAGTTCTGCTTCAGCCTCCCAGAGTGCATTTTCAATTATTGATAGCTTTTTTGTTTTGTTTTGTTTCATTTTTTTGACTGGTAGCATGGAAGTTGGTCTCTGTTGTAGGTTTTTCGTTTGTCAAAATGACTCCATAGTTTGGAGATGTCTTCTAGGTGAAATGGCCAATTTCACTAATTTCTTGTGTTACTGTCCTCCCAACCACATGCCATTAATCCTTTTGTACGTTCTTATGACTGAGAACCATTTAATTCATTTTGTACTACAGTTATGAAATGTGTCAGTGAAAGTTTCTGTTTTATTTTTTTGTTTATTTTGGTTTTTGGGTTTTTTAGAGACAGGGTCTCCCGGTCTAGTTCAGGATAGGCTTGAACTCACTATGTAGCCGAGGTTGGCCTTGAACTTGCAGCAGTTGCCTTCCTCAGCCTCTTGAGTTCAGGGATTACAGGTGTACACAACCATGCCCAGGGCTTTGCTTTTTTTTTTTTTTTTTTTCCCTTCAGCACCAGGGATTGAACTCACAACCTCACACCTGTCAGACAGGCACTTAAGTCACTGAGCCAAACTCCCGGCCGTGGGTTTTTGAGGCAAGGTCACACTGTGTAGTTCAGGCCGGCCTTGCACTCGCGTTGCAGCCCAAGCCAGCCTCGAACTCACAACGCTCCTCCTACCTCAGCCTCCCGGGTGCTAGGAGTGGGTGTGTGCCACCACGCCCAGCTCCAAGGCTTGTTTTTAATTGAGGTTTGAATCCAGGGCCTTTGCACTGAGCTACATTTCCAGCCTCATTTAAAAATGTTTTTTAAAAAATTTTGAGACAGTTTCACCAAATTGTGTGGGTTGGGCTCAAATATATGATCCTCCTGCCTCAGTCTCCCAGAATACTTGGATTATAGGCATTCACTCATACAACTAGCTGAGATTGCCTTTTGGGGGGGCATGGCACCAGGGATTGAACTCATGACCTTGAGCCAGCCAAGCAAGTGCTTGTTGTCACTGAGCTGAATCCCCAGCTGGGATTGTCTTTTAAATGACCTTTGATCTTTTGTGTTTGTGTGCAACTAATTAAGGTCATTTTCCTGATTTTTCCGGTTTCTTTCTTTTGCTGTGCTGGAGTTTGAATCCAGGGCTTTGAATATGCTAGGCAAGTACTCTACCACTGAGCTACACCCCTTAGCCATTTTCTTTTTTTACATTTTGAGGTAAGGTCCAGTTAAATTCCCCAGCTGGTTTTAAAATCCTGCTT